>JAQQPU010016093.1:1426-20359 GCA_029168905.1 Artemia sp. Kazakhstan ARC1039
TACCTTAAAACTAACACACTCAAATTTCTCTTAGAAATAACACTTTTTCGTCAGTGATAACACGTTTTCTACTTGAACTTGCAAGTTTTCTGTTAAAGAAAAAAATTTTTCTCTTAGAAGCAACGATTTTTCGTTATGAGGACAATTTATCCGCTAGAAGTAACAAGCTTTCTTAGAAGTAACAATTTTTTTCGTTATGATAAGAAGTTTTCTGTTAGAAGTAGCAAATTTTCCTTAACACTAACAAACTTTTCCTTCGAAGTATCAACTTTTCCCTTAAAACTAACACACTTTTACCTAACACAATCAAATTTCTCTTTGAAATAATATTTTCTTCAGTGATAACACGTTTTCTGGTCAAACTAGCAAGTTTTTTTTACCAAAGATACCAAATTTTTTCTTAGAAGTAACAATTTTGTGAATGTGATAATAACTTTTCTGACAGAAGTAGCAAGTTTTATTTTTAAGGTTAATTTTTTTGCATATTTTTCTAGTAAAGTCATCAGTTTTATTCATTTTTAAGGTTAATTTAGGCTAGGTTACGCGCGCGCGTAATCTAACCTGAAATTTGGGCTAGATTTTGGATCTTTGACAGAAAACTTGTTACTTCTAAATGATAACTAGTTATCATTGACCAAAAATTGCTTCTTTTAAGAGAAATTTATTACCATTGACGGAAAGGTTGGTGCTTTTATAAAAATATTTTACTGTTAAGAAAAATACCTCTATTACTTCTAATAAAAATTTGAGTGTGTTAAGTAAAAGTTTGTTAGTATTAAAGGGAAAATGTTAGTACTTCGAAAAGAAAATTTGTTGTTGTTAAGGAAATCTTGTTTCTTCTGTCAGAAAACTTGTTATCATAACAAAAAATTGTTACTTCTAAGAAAAATTTGGTATCATTGATAGAAAACTTGTTACTTCTAATAGATAACTTGTTATTATTGGCAAAAAAATTGTCAATTTTAAGCGAAATTTATTATCATTGACGGAAAGGTTGGTGTTATTAAAAAAAATTTGCTACTGTTAAGAAAATATCTATTACTTCTAAGAGAAATTTGAGTGTGTTAAAAAAAAGTTTGTTAGTATCAAGGACAAATTTGTTACTCCGATGAGGAAATTTGTTAGTGTTAAGGAAAACTTACTACTTCTAACAGAAAACTTGTTATCATAAACGAAAAAAGTGTTACTTCTATGAAAAATTTTGTATCTTTGACAGAAAACATTCTAATTCTTACAGAAAAGTTGTAATCACTGACGAAAAATTGTTACTTCTAAGAGAAATTTGATATTTTATATTGTTAAGTAAAAGTTTGTTATTATTAAGGTAAAAGTTGTTACTTCAAGGAGAAATTTTTTTTTTGTTAAGGAAAAATTGCAGCTTCTAACAGAAAACTTGTTATCATAAACGAAGATATTGTTGTTTCTAAGAAAAAATTGGTCTCTTTGACAGAAAACTTGATACTTCTAGCAGAAAACGTGTTATAACTGACAAAAAATTGTTAAGTCGATGAGAAACTTTGTTAGTGTTGAGGAAACCTTGCTACTTCTGACAGAAAACTTATTATCATAGACGAAAAAGTTGTTACTTCTAAGAAAAATATGGTATCTTTGAAAGAAAAATTGCCACTTCTAACAGAAAATTTGTTATCACTGACGAAAAAATTGCTACTTCTAAGAGAAATGTATTATCTTTGACGTAAAACTTGGGGGTATTAGAAAAAATTTGTTACAGTTAAGAAAAACTTATTACTTCTAAGAGAAATTTGATAGTGTTAAGTAAAAGCCTATTAGTATTAAGGAGAAAGTGGTTACTTCGAAGAGAAAATTTGTTAGTGGGAAGGAAAACTTACTACTTCTGACAGAAAACTTGTTATCATAAACGAAAAAAATGCTAATTCTATGAAAAATGTGGTATTTTTGACAGAAAACGTGTTATCACTGACGAAAAAAGGTTACTTCTAAGAGAAATTTGATAGTATTAAGTAAAAGTTTGTTAGCATTGAGGAAAAATTTGTTACTTCGAAGAGAAAATTTGTTAGTGTGAAAGGAAAACTTGCTACTTGAGACAGACAACTTACTATCATAAACGAAAAAATTGTTACTTCTAAGAAAAATTTGGTATCTTTGATAGAAACCTTGTTAGTTCTAACAGAAAATTTGTTATCACCGACGAAAAATTGTTACTTCTAAGAGAAATTTCATAGTTATAAGTAAAACTCTGCTATTGTTAAGGAAAAAATTGTTACTTTGATGAATAAAATTCGTTAGTGTTAAGGAAAACTTGCTACTTTTGACTGAAAGCTTTTTATCATGAACGGAAAAATTTACACTTCTAAAAAAAATTTCACAGTTTTAAGTAGAAGTTTGATAGTATTGAGGAAAAAGTTGCTACGTCGAGAAGAACATTTTTTAAGTGTTAAGGAAAAATTGCTACTTCTGACAGAAAAGTTGTCATCATAAACGAAAAAAGTGTTACTTCTAAGAAAAATCTGGTATCTTTGGCAAAAAGCTTGCTACTTCTTACAGAAAAGTTGTTATCACTGACGAAAAACTGCTACTTCTAAGAGAAATTTGATAGTGTTAAGTAAAAGTTTGTTAGTATTAAGGTAAAAGTTGTTACTTCGAGGAGAAAATTTTTTAGTGTTAAGGAAAAATTGCTACTTCTAACAGAAAACTTGTTATCATAAACGGAGAAATTGTTATTACTAAGAAAAATTTAGTACCTTTGACAGAGAACTTGCTACATCTTACAGAAAACTTGTTATCACTGACGAAATAATTGTTACTTCTAAGATATATTTGATAGTTTTAAGTAGAAGTTCGTTAGTATTGAGGAAAAAGATGTTACTTTGAAGAAAAAATTTGTTATAATGAAGGAAAACCTGATACTTCTGACAGAAAACTTGTTATCATAAAGGAAAAAATTGTTACTTCTAAGAAAAATTTGGTTTCTTTGGCAGAAAACTTGCTAAACCCAACTGGGAAAACCCAAATCCCAACCCGTTAAACCCTAACACAAACTAAATGAATCCACTTTTTTCTTTGAAAATAAAATATAACATTAAACAACGAAAATAATCGCAGTAATGAACAGAAATTCATTCATATAATTTTCTCAGATTCAAGCTTATCAATAAACCACAGATAATGAGCACCGCATTCATAGTTATTAGCCTTGCCAAGGGAATTATTGTCTCTCTTTCGTTGGCAAATAAAATAAGATCGTAATTAAAACTAAAATAAAATCTGAAACCAGTATGTCTTAAAAATTGCCTTTTTATGAAGAAACGAGGGCTAGAAAATACGGCGCAAAACTTAACTGAAAGTGCTCTAAAAATCAACTAAAAAATACAGTACTTTTAGAACACAAACACTTTTGGACAGAGAAATTTAAATAATTTAAAAAAAATACAGGTTACGAGAATAGACAACCCCCCCCTTAAAAATAAGAATATATTGAATTTTACCATAGAATGGCAATTGGCATAAAAACTTGTAAAAGTTATAAAATAAAACAGGAAACATATAAATATAGGCTTAAAAAGACCTATTGTGCTGAAAAAGCGGAAAAAGACTTGAAGAAAAAAAAAACTTAGGCTTCATTGAAGTAAATTATCAAAACAGAAGGAAAAAAGGGTTCAAATTGAAAATATAGCCAGACGAAATTGAAAGAAAATAAATTAAATGGAGTCAGTTAAACTCTGATATACGTGCATATTGAACTGAACGAATGAGACTAGTGCGAAATATTTTTAGTAATTGAGTACAAAATAAGTAGCATTCATAATACGGAGCCACCGTGACAGTAGTGTAACTCCGGCAGAGATTAAATAGAAATAATGGAGATATACTCCAACTAGAGAGATGGAAAATTATGCTCTTTTATATGGGAACATTTAAAAAAAATGACTAGTATGGCATAAACAATTAAAAAAGGCGCATTAATAGCCTAAAGGACCTAAGTTGAAGTTGAAATTTAAGGCAGGACTACTAAAAGTCGGGGAAGTTAAAGCGAAAACAGTTATATCGCTTATATGTCTTAAAACAGATTACGTTACGTAAGAAAAAAAATAAAGGCAAGGATATATTTCTTGTAGTAGGGCCACCTTTTTGATAAGATAATTTCGGAGACCATACTGCCTTTCCAGAACGATAAAATAAAAGTCTAAGATAGGGATAAAATCCTTTTTAATAGACACTGTATAACAAATTTCACAAAAATACCAGATATTTCGGTCACATATACAGTGACCGTCATCAGTAGTAACTACTTTTACTACTGATGACGGTCACTGTATATGTTAGCGAAATATCTGGTATTTTTTGAAATTTATTATACACTATCTATTAAAAAGGATTTTATACCTATTTTGGACTTTTATTTTACCTTTTTGATAAGAGAAAGAGTCCAAGAGATAACTGTGGCCACAAATAAAAAGTGTCGCTATAAATAATTAATTATTGCTGTGTACAGGCTCATAACAGTTCTTTCAGCATTAGCAGTCAGACGATAGAACCTGGATACGTTATATAGGGCTACCGGAAGAAACGTGTGGTAAGCAAACCTTAGAGTGCAAGCACAAGTCCATTGATAGTGTCATAACAGGTAAAAAGACGAATAGCTAAATTTTGAGCTTATCAAATCAAAGCTGTAAACGGAGCCTTATCCCAAAAGGACATTGAAGCTGAAAAAAAGAGATAGCAGACGATAAAGTTATTATACTGTCTCAAGTACCTGAAGTTCGAAAAGAATTAGAAAGCTAAAAAGTAGGTATAAACAAACCGACATAGAGTAAGCTAAAAACACCTACTGACACAAGTTGGTTTTTCGAAATAGAACCAAAGAAAAGTTGAAAACAAAGATAAGAAAAAGAAGCGAAAAATAAATGTATATAGTTGTATATGGGATATGTACATAGTGGTAACAAAAGTTAGTGAGAAAATATAGATAGATATAAAGGTATTTTGAAATCCTTTACTAAATATGGAATTGTTATCACATAAAATTGTAGATGCAAGAATTTGAATTATATTTACTATTGTCAAGCCCTTATATAGAGGCTAATCACAGTTCTCAGTTATAGTGTATAAATCTATTTGTTGGACTTGAATTTTTTTTGTAATATTTTAATCCAGTTAAGACTTATCAGATAAAAGTCTTGACGGACTAATTTAAAAGTTATACAAAGAACAAAGATTGCAGCGACTAAATAAATTGTAGGAGTACATAGTTATTGTTTGTGTTTAAACAATTAAGTTATGTAAAAACATAACTTAAGTCATTCTAAATATCAATATAAAAATAGTGAATTAATACGTTAAGTAGTTTTGTTTTTTTTTATTTTGCTTTTTGTATCATTCAAGAAGTATTCTACATTAATACTTTATAAGCAATTAACAAAACACTAATTGGAATTAATTTCAATGCCTCTCTATACCGTGTTTTATTTTTTTAAATGCTTTAAGTTTTAACCAGTAGTTGAATGTTTTATCTAAGTCTTATAACCTCACAATGCTCGTGAAAGTTATTACATAATGCTTGCGTATATACTATGTTTTTATTTTTAGAAATAACTTTAAGTTTGAACTAGTGATTTAGTGTTATATATGAATTTTTTACTTTGAGTCAACGTATAAATATTTTTATTGTGATATAATCAGTAAAGTGATTAATAATTCTATATTAAGTTTGAAAAGGGCGATGAAACAAATCGCCAGCAAGAAATATAATGTTTCTATTTAAGCGGCATATTATGTTTAGAGTAAAAAGAGAGAAAATTAATTGAAAGTAATTTAACTTAAAAAGAAAAAAGAATTCAGCAATATATACAAAATTGAGTTTTTCTTTTTACTATATATGTAACACTTTATGCTTTATGTGTATTCTAATGTGGATATTTATTTTTGATACAGCCTTAGTTTTCGTTGGAAATCAACATTTTCGTAACATCGTTTCGGATCCATTTTTTCAATCATTTTTGATACATTTTCGGAAAGTAGCAAATTTCAAAGCCAGTTCAATTGTATCCTGATACTAACAGCTCATACCATCAGAAACCAAACCATAACTGGTTAACAAATATTTTGGAAACTGTATGCAGAATTACAGACTTTGCTACAAGTTCATCATAAAGTGAGATAAAATCAGAGCTTTAATTAGGCCGAGAAAATAGCAAAGAAAGTGCTAAGTAGCCTAAATGGCTTTATATTATTAAAAAAAAAACATGTGAAAATACTTTGTGTTTAAAAACCAAAATTGTTATGTATAATTCATCTAAAGCATTTTAACCCTGGAAAATAAACGGTATATCGACCACATCACTCAGATAAATTGAATTATTAACGGGAATCAAATTTGAAGTCAAATAATTAATAAACGTTTCTAATATAACTTTAAATCAAATGTAAGCAAAAACTCTAATATAAGGTTTAAGCCAATGGGGGTCAAGCTAAAACAATAGATGCATATGATAATGAGGGTGAAAAAAGAATTTTACAGTCTCAAAGACAGAGAAAAAGGGAAACAAGGATATATTTCAAAAATTGATATCCTTGGAAAAAAGGACATGGCATATATTTGACTATAAACATGACCCTAAGGAAACCCATCGAGGGTATATGCAAAGAATAACCCAAAGATGGCAGCATAAGAACTATGTACAAAATTAAGTTGTTTTAAAAGTAAAATATTGAGAGTTAAGGGCTACTCTTCTTAAAATAGGGAGTATTGTGGTGACACTTTCTAACTAAGTCAATTCGGAATTTAGTAAAATATTAAGACGCAAATACTAAAGTTTAGAAATACCACTTTTTATTAAGATAAGGAACACATCCTGGCAAGTGTATGCTTAACAGGAAATTGAGAAATTACCACTTCCTAGCTATGTGCGTCAGTGGGTCCCGATAAGGTGTGGTTGAGGAAATGTATAAAAGATACATTTTATGGGAAGGGGCAGAGATATACTAATCTTAAGCCGGACTAATCTCTGGTCCTTTGATTTAGAAATACCTTGGAATATTGTCGGATTACAGTAAGTGTCCAAGTTTCCTATTGTATTATATCTTATTGTAAATTTATGATACTCGTGGTCTTCCTGGGACAACCAGCCCCAGCAGAATATATATCTATGATCAATCCCTGTACTAGTGTATGTTAACTGAATAAAAGTTTTGTATTATAGCCAACCTCTCTACAATCTACATTTAGTCACTCGAATATACCCAGCTGGTACGTCTCATTAGTCAGGTCATAGCCTAAGGCACGCTACCAAAGTTTCATTACCTTAGGGCCATAGTTTATCTCCCCTATAAAGGGAGAATAAAGGTATCTATAACAATTTCACCTCAACAACCATAAAACCACGTTACCACAACTCCTTTTGATGCTAAAAGAAATACCTGTATTTCTTGATAATGGAAGATTTTGGTTACATGCAAACTGCCGAAGCTTGGATTCTGAAACGTTTTAATAGTTTCATGATTCTGTGAAATGTTGTAAAAATCCTTTTAATGCTATAAAATATTCGTATTAATTGATAATGGTAAATTTTAGTTACATGCAAACTGATAAAGCATAGATTCTGAAACATTTGAATAGTTTCGTGATACTGTGAAAAGTTGTAGAATCCTTTTGATGTTAAAAAAATCTATATTAATTGATAATAAAAAAATTTGAATTACACACATACTGCTAAAGCATAGATTCTGAAATATTTGAATAGCTTCTTGATTCTATGAAATGTTGTAAAATCCTATTGATGCAAAAAAATGTCTGTTTTGATAACTGATATTGTAAGATGAGTTACATGTGAACTGCAAAAGCATAGATTCTGAAACATTTGAATAGTTTCTTGATTCTTTGAAATGTTGTAAAATCCTTTTGATGCTAAAAAATACCCGTATTAATTGATAACGAAAGATTTTAATTAATTATAAACCGCAAAAGCATGGATTCTGAAACATTTGAATTGTTTCTTGATTCTGTGAAAAGTTGTAAAATCCTTTTGATGCTAAAAAACTACCTGTAAAAATTGATAATAGAAGATTTTGGTTACATTCAAAGTGAAAAACCATAGATTCTGAAACATTTGAATAGTTTTTTGATTTTTTGAAATATTTTAAAATCCTTCTAATGCTAATAAATACCTGTATTAAGTGATAACGGATGATTTATATTATATACAAACTGCAAAAGCATGGATTCTGAAACATTTAAATAGTTTTTTGATTCTGTGAAATGTTGTAAAATCATTTTGATGCTAAAAATATATCTGTAGTAATTGATCATGGAAAATTTTAGCTACATGCGAGGTGCAAAACCATAGATTCTAAACATTTGAATAATTTTTTTTATTTTTTGAAATGTTGTAAAATCCTTTTAATGCTAAGAAATACCTGTGTTAATTGATAACGGATGATTTTAGTTACATACAAACTGCAAAAGCATGGTCTATGAAACATTTGAATAGTTTTTTGATTCTGTGAAATGTTGTAAAATAATTTTGATGCTAAAAAAATATCTTTTAGTTACATACATACTGCAAAAGCATATTTCTGAAACTTTTGAATGTTTTTGAGTCTGTGAAATGTTCTAAAATCCTTTTGATGCTAAGAAAATGCCTGTAAAAATTGATAATGGAAGATTTTAGTTACATGCAAAGTGCAAAAGAATAGATTGTGAAACATTTGAATAGTTTCATGATTCTGTGAAATGTTGTAAAATCCTTTTGGTGCCAAAAAAATCTGAATTAATTAATAATGGAAAATTTTAGTTACATACATACTGCAAAAGCATAGATTCTGAGATATTTGAATAGCTTCTTGATTCGGTGAAATGTTGTAAAATCCTTTTGATGCTAAAAAAATATATGTTTTAATAATTCATATTGTAAGATTGTTACATGTAAACTATAAAAGCATAGATTCTGAAACATTTGAATTGTTTCTTGATTCTTTGAAATGTTGTAAAATCCTTGTGATGCTACAAAATACCTGTATTAATTGATAACGGAAGATTTTAGTTAAATATAAACTGCAAAAGCATGGATTCTGAATCATTTGAATAGTTTCTTGATTCTGTGAAATGTTGTAAAATCCTTTTGATGCTAAAACAATAGCTGTAAAAATTGATAATGGAAAATTTTAATTACATGCGAAGTGCAAAACCACAGATTCTGAAACATTTGAATAGTTTTTTGAGTCTTTGAAATGTTGTAAAATCCTTTTAATGCTAAAAAATACATGTATTAATTGATAACGGATGATTTTAGTTACATAAAAACTGCAAAAGTATTGATTCTGAAACATTTGAATAGTTTTCTGATTGTGTCAAATGTTGTAAAATCATTTTGATGCTGAAAAATGTCTCTATTAATTGATAATTTAAGATTTTAGTTACATACATACTGCAAAAGCATAGATTTTGAAAACACTTGAATAGTTTTTTGAGTCTGTGAATTGTTGTAAAATTGTTTTGATGCTAAAAAAATATCTGTGTTAATTGATAATTGAAGATTATAGTTACATACAAACTGTAAATGCATAGATTCTGAAACATTTGAATAGTTTCTTGATTCTTTGAAATGTTGCAAAATTATTTTGATTCTAATAAATCTGCATTACTTTATAATGGAAGATTATAGTTACGTGCAAACTGCAAAAGAATAGATTTTGAAACATTTGAATTGTTTCTTGATTCTGTGAAATACTTTAAAATCCTTTTAATACTAAAAAAATGTCTTTATTAATTGATAATTGAAGATTTTAGCTACATGAAATCTGCAAAGGCTTGATTCTGAAATATTTGAATAATTTCTTGATTATGTGAAATGTTATAAAATCATATGCTAAAAAAATATCTATATTAATTGATAATGGAAGATTTTAGTTACATGCAAGCTGCAAAAGCATAGATTCTGAAACATAATGGAAGATTTTAGTTACATGCCAACTGATAAAGCACAGATTCTGAATCATTTGAATAGTATCGTAATTCTGAGAAATTTTTGATTCAAAAAAATTTATGTATTAATTGATAATGGAAGATTTTAGTTACATACATACCGCTAAATGATGGATTCTGAAACATTTTAATACAGTTTTGATTGAGTGAAATGTTGTAAAATCCTTTTGACGCTAAAAAAATATTTGTTTTAATAATTTATCGTGTAAGACTTTAGTTACATATAAACTGCGAAAATTGATGATGGGAGACTTTAGTTATATGCAAACTGCAAAAGTAGAGATTCTGAAACATTTGAATAGTTTCTTGATTCTGTGAAATATTGAAAAATCCTTCTGATACTAAAAAAATACGTGTAAAAATTGATAATGGGAGATTTTAGTTACATGCAAAGTACAAAAGAATATATTCTTAAAAATTTAAATAGTTTCTTGATTCTTTGAAATGTTGTAAAATAATTTGGATGTTAAAAATAAAATATCTATATTAATTGACAATTGAAGATTTTAGTTACATACAAACTCTAAATGCATAGATTCTGAAAAACTGGAATAGTTTCCTGATTTTGTGAAATGTGGTAATATTATTTTGATGCTAAAAAAAATCTGTATTAAGTGATAATGGAAGATTTTAGTTACATGCAAACTGCAAAAGAATATATTCTTAAACATTTGAATAGTTTCTTGATACTTTGAAATGCTGTAAAATACTTTTAATACTAAAAGATATCTGTATTAATTGATAATGGAAGTTTTATGTTACATGTAAACTGCAAAAGCGTAAATCTGAAACATCTGAATAGTTTTCTGATTCTGTGAAATTTTGTTAAATCAATTTGATGCTAAAAAAATATCTACCATTGCCATATTTATTTTGCCTTTCATTTCACTGTCTATTATCACACTATTTTTACATAGGTAACAGTTTTAGCGTGTAGATAAAATATGGTTAATGACTTTAGTGCTGCAGTAGGCCTTTCTTTTTCTCTTTACTTTCATTTTATTACTAATACCAGAACGAGGGTAATAGGATTTGTCAATAGGTAAAGTGTTACCAGAACCAAGAGCAAGAAGTTGAAGCTCATCGTCAACTATTATTTTTATGTTGGCATTCTCCCTGAGCAATAGTATATCTGGAGATCTCAATCTCGCATACTCACCATCAGCAATGTTGAGTGCTCTCGGTAGTCCAAAGAAATATAAGCTCTCACTGGCATGACAACGCATGCATACGTTTCCAATATAAAGTAAAAATAGTCATTGTCACTTGTATGTCAAAAATGAATTACTGTGGGCCATGAAGGCCAGGTATTTTCTGCAGAAGGGCCACTTTTTCTGGAAAAAGAATAGCCCAAGAGAAAATTGTGGCAACAAATCAAAAAGTGTGACAATAATATAAATAATTAATTATTGTGTGTGCAGGTTCATAATAGTCCTTTTAGCTGTAGCCATGACAAGAGGACCTGGAAACGTTATAAGGAGCTACCAGAAGGCAGTCATGGTAAGCGAACCTTCAGAGTACAGGCAAAGTCATTTGATAATGGCATTACAGGAATAAGGTGAACAGCAAAAATTTTTTAGCTTATCAGATATAAGCTGTAAATAAGCCTTAAACCAAAAAGACATTAAAGCTGAAAAAAGAGAGATTACAGACAAAAACGTATAAAACTGTCTAAACTACCTAGAAATTCGAAAAGAATTGAAAAGCTTAAAAGTCTGAATAAACAAACAGGCTTATAAGCTAATGACAGTTAATGACACAAGTGGGTTCGAAATAGAACCAAAGTTTTAAAACAAAATGTATATAGTCGTATATGAGAAAAGTTATATAGTTGTAACAAATGTAACTGAGAAAATATCTACTGTTATAAATATATTGCGAAAACCTTTTATAAACAGAGAATTATATTTAAAAAAAAATATTATAGAAATGTAAATAGAAAAGTTATGTTATATGAAATATTGCCAAGCCCTTATATAGAGGCTAATCACAGTTATCAGTTATAGTGCATAAATCTATTTGTTTGAGTTGCTTTTGTTTTGTAAATATTTTAATTACAGTTAGGACTTATCATATAAAAGTCTTGACGGACTTATTTAAAAGTTGTACAAAGAATAAATATTGCAGTGATTAAATAAATTATTAAAGTACATAACTATTATTTGTTTTTAACAATTAAGTTATATGTCAACATAACTTTTGTTAATATATATATACATATATATATATCATAAACTATCCATGTAAATAGAGTGAATTAAATGTTGAGTATTTGTGTTTTTTTATTTTTATATCATTCAAGAAGTATTCCACATTAATACTTCATAAACAATTAACAAAACAATAATTGGAATTAATTCCAATGCTTATCTATACCGTGTATTATTTTTTAATGCTTTAAGTTTTAAACAGTAGTTAAATATCCTATCTAGTTTTGCGAATTAAAAAAAAAATACTTATGTAAGCTATTACACAATGCTTATATATATACTATGTTTTTATCAACTTTAAGTTTTAACTAGTGATTTAATGTTATATGTAAATGTTTGACCTCGGGTCAACGTATTAATAATTTTTATTGTAAAATAATCCGTTCAGTATTAAGTTTGAAAGAATAATCCAGCAAGAAACATAATGTTTCGATTTAAGCGGGATATTATTTTTGGAGTAATCAAAAGAAAGAAAAGTAAATAAAAATAATTAAACTGAGTTACGAAATTAACTCAGTTGAAATACGAAATTGAGTGTTTCTTTCTACTATATATGTAAAATTTTATGCTTTATATGTATTCTAATGTGAATATTTAATTTAGATACAGCCTTAGCTATTTTTTTGGAAATCAAATTTTTCGTAGCATCTTTTCGGATCCATTTTTCTTTCAATCATATTTTGACACATTTTTGGAAAGTAACAAATTTTGAAGTCACTTCAAATATATCCTGATACTATCATCTCATACCATCAGAAACCAAACCATACTTGATCAACTGATATTTGGAAACTATAGCAGAAAGATTGAACTAAAGATTTCACTTCGCGGATTTTGTAGTATTTAAACATGTCATACGTCAGTCAGTCGTCATTCGACAAATTTGTTAATTTATTTGGAGAAAAACTGGACAAAATAATTGCGTCTCAGGTGGAGTTTTCCAGCAAACTAGACTCAATTTCGGCGGAAGTTGTGTCGTTAAAAAGTGATGCAACAACCCGTGATTCACGAATACTTGAACTAGAATCTACACTAGAGGAGCTGAAGCTTAAATCTGAAGCTCTAGAGAAACGATTGCTTGCTTTTGAAGTAAAAGACCGAAAGCTTAACTTGTTGGTTCACAGATTACCGGAAGAAAAATCTAATGAAACGCCTGAAGCTAATGTGAAAAACCTTTTTGCGAATAAGCTAGGAATCGTTGAGCCAGTAATGACAACGAAGTGCTATCGCATTAATTCTCGTTCGGCATATATTACTGACTCCCGCCAACGCAAAAGTAAGCAAAAGCAAGTGAAGCCTTTGCTTGTATCGTTAGGGTCCGAAAATGAGATTCAAGCTATAATGTCAAACGTCGGCAAACTTAAGGCCAGTGGTATCGTTATTTGCACAGACTTGCCGCCTGAACTGAATATCCGAAGAAGTGAACTATTGGCCAAAGCACGTGAGATGAAAATGAAAGGCGAAATAACGTCTTCTCGGGTTCGTCAAAAAGGCATAGACATATGGCTTGAAATTAAAGGATCTGCTTCGTCTTCGTGGTCTAGCGTCAAAATTAGTTAATGAATTAGTTGTGACATCGATTTTGATTTATTATTATATTCCGCGAGTGAAAAAAAAGATTGTATTTGATCTCGTCATAATGTGTTTTTTGTGCCTTGTCATTATATGTAATTATTTTCATGTTTTCCTTCTTTTCTGTCTAGCTCTAGTTGTGCAAAAAAAGTTCTCGTTCTGCTCGTTTTTTCACTCCTCGCATGCTGGGAATTATCCGAGGTACCACCTTTTACTCATTAGCCTATCATTTCATATTGATTTTGGTATGTTTTATGTGTGTGATATTATTATGATTTATATTGTTAAATTAGATAACATCGGACCGGCTCCGTGATTTTGAGAAAAAACAACTTGACCTAAATGAATTATTTAAATCGGTAGGATCAACTGGTGATGAATCTTCTGATCTTTTTATCCAGTCTTTTCCTCGTAGTAAATATATAAATAATGACAAAATCCCTCCATTTAATCAGTTCGCGTTTTGGAATCCTCCATTTAATCCTCCCGTATCGCGTTTTGGAATTGTAGAGGACTGCTTAGTAGTTTAGATTTTCTATCCACATTCCTTTACAGTAATCGTATTGGTATTCTGGGACTATGTGAGACTTTTCTTAGTGATGGTAATAGTTCTTTGGTTGGTGTATCTGGGTACAGGATAGTAACTAGAAACAGGTCTACCCGTTCGAAAGGTGGACTTGCAGTGTTTATTGACCAGAATCTCCCTATTCGTAAAATTACGGATTTTAATGATTTGTATCAAGAGATGGAGTTTGAATTTTTAATGGTTGAGATCGAGTCTGGTAAGGAGAAGCTACTCCTATGCTTATTTTATCGACCACCGGGATCAAGTGCGTCAAATTTTATTGGTAAGTTGAATGATCTAACACAACGGATGAATTTTAAGAACCATAAAGTGGTTTTTATGGGTGATTTTAATATAGATTTGGGGCTGGTGAGTTCGGAGACCCAAGAATTAAGATCTCTACCTGTAGATTTACTAACTACTTGCTTTTCTGCCGGATTGGTTCCAACAGCAAGAATACCAACACGTATTAGTGAGCAGTCGGCATCAGTTATTGACAACATTTTTACGAATTTCAATCTACATTCGAGTTATGTCGTATTAACTGATGAATCGGATCACTCTATGTTACTTGGTGAATTTTTGATAAATAGACTGAAATCTAACCCGAATATAAAAGTAAGAAGGACTATTGATGATAAATCATTACAAAATTTGAGAGCTAAATTGACTTGTAGCGACTGGACTTCAGTTTATGAAGAAACCAACCCAGATGCAATGGCTACCCTATTTATTGAGAAATTCTCTTCTGCCCTTGACTCTGCCTGCCCCTTTTCGAAAAAGCGCTCCAGGTATGCGACCCCAAAAAAACCTTGGATCACCCAAGGCTTACTAACCAGTATTGAACACAAAAATATGCTATTCAAGCAATATATTGATAATCCTGATGTACATGGTACGGACTTCAAGAATTATAAAAACACTCTGACAACCCTGCTCAGGAAAGCTAAACAGGCTTACTACCATAAGCAGTTTCAAGAAGCAGAAGGATCGCCAAAGAAGACATGGAAACTGATAAATGAATGCCTGAATCAACAAAAAACTAATACGTTTCCTGAGACCATAACCAAGCCTGATGGAACATCTTCAACATCCCAACAAGAAGTAGCCAACACGTTAAATGAATTTTTTGCATGCATTGGAGAAGCAACCTTAGAGGAAGCTTATGGCCTTTCAACTGTCGTCACGGATAATTACAAAAAATACCTACCTTCGCCGTCTTGCTCCTCTATGTTTCTGTCGCCAGTCACTGAAGACGAACTGCTGAATATTGTTCAAGCCATGAAAAACGGTCACTCCGAAGGTCCAGATGGGTCGTCAAATTACCTCATAAAGAAGACCATCGATTGCTATGTCGGCGTTATCGCACACATCGTCAATTCTTCATTTAAAGATGGCATCTTTCCTACTGTCTTCAAGTCGGCGAAGGTTATACCCCTCCACAAAGGTAGCGACCCCAAGCTGCCTTCAAACTACCGCCCTATCTCTATTCTCTCTGCTTTTTCAAAAATTATGGAGCGCTGCATCTACAACAGACTGATGAATTATCTGACTAGGTCTAACTTCTTCAACAAGTATCAGTTTGTATTTAGGCCTGGGCACTCAACCGAACATTCTATAATGGTTTTGCTACAATTTTTGAATGATGCGATGGACCGTAATGTGATACCAGCTACAATATTTGTGGATATAAAAAAAGCGTTTGACACGATTTTTCATCTGATTCTTCTGGATAAGCTTGACAACTGCGGAATAAGAGGTAATGCTCTCTTACTCATCCAGTCTTACCTCAGTGGTCGGAATCAATTTGTGGATGGAGGTGCAGTAAGATCGGTAAAAACGCCATGTTCTGAAAAGGTAGGAGTACCACAAGGTTCAATTCTTGGACCACTACTATTTTTAATATACACCAATGACCTTCTGAACACTATCACCGATGATGGACTTGCTTTACTATTCGCAGACGACACGGCTAATTCTGTCACAGGTTCAGATGAATCATCTGTCAGAGAAAACCTCTGTTTTGGTCTAAAGAAGCTATTGCAGTGGTTTGCTGACAACCTCATGGTGTTAAACTCTTCGAAAACCCATTTTATTATCTTCTCTCGAATTTCTCATGCCGTACCGTCGATTTCCCAAATATCTGTCCGTTTTAACGGAGAACTAGTTACCATTGCAAGGAAGGAGTCTGGTAAGTATCTAGGGCTAACGGTTGATGAAAATTTATCTTGGAAACTTCATCTTGATAGGCTAAGGATGCAGCTAGGAAGGAATGTGGGGTTACTGCGGTATCTAAAATTCCACCTCCCTTTCCCTGCTCTTAAGTCAGTTTACTATTCTCTAATCCATTCTTACTTTAATTACTGTCCAATTGCTTATTTAAATACTTTCAAATCTCTTATTAAGCCCCTTCAACGTCTTCAAAATAATGCCCTTCGTACGTTAAAAGCACTCCTTCCTTCCCCATCTTCCCTCCCCGATAAATCCCCTACTAAGAGCCTTTATACATTTTTAAGAATATTGCCAGTTGAACTAGTCCTTACTGCAAATTGTGTCCTTTTCAGACTAAAACAAATAAAAGAATTATTACCATTGGCTTCAAATTCTAGTAACTTCTCTTTAGTTTCTTTGGTCCAGAATAATTATTGTTTAAGAAGTTCAGCCAAATTACCTTGCCCTAGAATCCGAACTGAAAGATCCAGATTTTCTCCTAAAAATTCAATAATAAAGTTCTGGAATATTTATGAAAGCAATATAGATTCGCGTTTTTCTATTCCAGTTTCTAAAGCTAAATTCAAACTATATCTAATAAGTAATTATAGATAACTATTCATTTATTTGAAGTCATGTTGGCCGGTGCAATTGTTGATAAATATTTAATTATGTGGTAATTTATTGATTTGAGGTGTGGGCGGTGGGTTCAGTGTGGTGTCTCATTTTCTTCCCAGTATATCTAGTGTATTATCATTTCTTTTCATCATTTGTTATTATTATTATTATTTCTTTTATTTTTTTTAGGGTGCCTGTTTTCGAGTATAACTCACTGTGTAGGCACCCTCTGTAAATATTTTGTTTTCCATTGATTCATATTGTAAAAGTGTTATTTTGTCTTGTAGTGATTTATTGAGAAATTAAATGAACTTGAACTTGAACTTGAACTACAAGTTCATCAAAAGTGAGACAAAATCAGAACTTAATTTAGGCCTAGATATGGTGCTACATAGCCCAAATGGCTTATGTTATTGAAATATGTGAAAATGCTTTGTGATGGAAAAATATGTGAAAATTTAAAAATCAATAATGTTATTTATCCAAGGTAATTCTAAAACGAAAAATAAACGGTAGATCAACCACATCACACAGATAAATTAAATTATTAATGGGAATTAAATTTAAACTCAAATAATTCATAAACTTTTCTAATATAACTTGAAATCTAATTTAAGCAAAACCACTAATATTATGTTTAAGCCGCTTAGGGTCAACTTAAAACAGAAGATGCACATAAGAAGGGTAAAAAGAGTATTTTTCAGTCCTAGAGACAGAGAAAAAGAGAAACAAGGATGAATTTCGAATTGAAATCCTTCGACAGAAAAGAACATGGCCTATATTGGACCAGAAACATGACCCTAAGGAAACCCTTTGAGGGTATATGCACATAATGACCCAAAGATGGCAGCATAATAGCTGTAAACAAAATTAAGTTGTTTTAAAAGTAAATATTGAGAATTGGGACAATTCTTCTTTAAATGGGGAGCATTGTGGTAAAGCTTTCTAATTTAGTTAATTATTAATTGAGTAAAAATATATTAAGACGCAAAAACAAAGTTTCAAAATACCACTTTTTAAGAAAAAGATACAAATCGTGGAATGTGTGGGCTTGGAGGGAACTTGGTCAATAACCAATTTCCTGGCTAAATGCGTCAATGTACCGGAAGGACGTGGTTAGTTTTCCATATATATACCCCGATTTTTGAGACTGAAGGTAGACCTTTTGACTTGTAGGGTGAACCTCTGCCCGTTTATTTTTTTTATTAGAAATACCTTGGGATTTTGTCGGATCATTGTAAGTGTCTGTATCTTATTATATATTATTGTAGTTTTTGAGACTTGTGGTCTACTTGGGGCCGCCAGTCCCAGTAGCATATCTATATCTGTAATGATTATGTGTAAATTGAATAAAAGTATCGTGTTTTAGACAACCTCTCTACGATCTACCTTTAGCCCCTCAAACATACCCAGTCGGTACGCCTCATTAGTTCGGTCATAGCCTAAGGCACGCTACCAAAGTTAAATTACCTTAGGGCTAGAGTTTATCTCCCCTATAAAGGGAGGATAAAAGCCTCTACGACTAAAACACTCAAATACCATAAAAATACACGTCACAATAACTTCACAACAGTATAATAGTCAATTTCTGAAACATACTGTATATAGCTTACTGCTGTTACTTTAGTAGAAGGAGCTGTGCACTCCAATGCTATTGGCGTTATAAAAATAATGCATACCCAATTGAACATCCAGTATTATACGAACATCTGCTACCGCGTCCGGGGTAACCTACGAACAACCAATTTTGAACGATGAAAATGCGATTTTACATGCTACCGCGTCCGGGGTAACCG
>JAQQPU010016094.1:0-20358 GCA_029168905.1 Artemia sp. Kazakhstan ARC1039
GTAGGGTTCGTGCAGCGACCTGACGAGAGTTGGGGGTCTGATCTGTTAGTGCCAGCAATCGGGTGTTCGAGACGAAGTCGTCCCATCTGATCCCTTCAATACGTCTCAAGAAATTTGTTTGGGCCACGTCTATGGCATCACGAGCAGAAGCAGCAGCCGGCCAGGTCTCAGCACCGTAGAGAAGGACAAGGGTTACGGTGGTGTTGTAGATCTGCATTTTTGTTTTTCGGCTGATGTTGGGCTTTGACCACACTGAACGGCATAGTCGTGCCATAATTGATGTGGCTTTTCCGATGCGCGACTGAACTTCAGTTTCGACTGAGCCGTTTTCCGTGATGACAGATCCAAGGTAAGTGAAAGACTTGACAACCTCAACGGTGTGCCCTGATACGTTGAATGCTGGTGAGTTGGCGGTGTTACCTGCGGAGTCAACGATCATTATTTTTGTTTTCTGCCAGCTAATATGTAGTCCCACTTTCAGGGCTTCTTCCGTCAGTGTGTTGAGGGCTTCTTCGAGTTCAGCTGCTGAAGTGCATATCAGAGCAATATCATCAGCGAAGTCGCAATCGGCTAAAACTCTGTCGCCATATCTTAGTCCAAAGGGGAGCCGGTTCGTGGTTCGATCCATGACATAGTCAATCACCGCTTTGAACAGTTCAGGAGCAGCAGCACAACCTTGCCGTACACCGGTATTTATTTCGAACAGTGAGCTTCGACGACCATTAACCTGGATGGAGCTTTTTGTACCAGTGTAGAGCGCCTTGAACAGGCGACAGTATTTGTCCGGGAGACCTGTTCGTTCTAGTATCAGCCAGAGAGACTCACGGTCGACCGAGTCGAAGGCTGCTTTAAAGTCAATAAAGGCGAGGTATGCTGTACGCTGGAACTCACGAGCTTTCTCGATGATCTGGCGTACGGTGAAGATCTGCTCGGTCGTGGATCTGTTCGGCATGAAACCTGTTTTCTGAATCCGGCGGCACTTACGGATGAACTGGGTACTTCTATCTATCAAAGTCATGGCAAATAATTGGCCGGGAACCGACAGGAGGGTGATTCCTCTGTAGTTGGAGCAATCACTTCGACTACCTTTACTCTCACCCTACATATAAGGAGAAGAAAAATATGGAATCAATTAATGAATTATGAAGATCTATTATGGGCGGTTCCTTGTTAGATCATAATTGAAAAATTTACGAATCAATATATCGCGCAACTAATTAGTGGGCGAAAATATAGAGTAATTGACACGCAGCAATTTTTCGCGAGAGACCGGAAGTTACATGGGTGAGAGAATTTTCATTTAAACTGAAGAGGTAATTTCAGTTAACCAAATTTTGAAATTATGTCGGACAGAGATGAGATTAACTCAAGACCGAGAAGGGCGAGTGAAGCCCATAGAAAAAGTAGGAAAATAGAAAGAAATGCTAATATGGAGGCCTTTGAGAGGGAGCACCGACAATATGAGGGGAAAATGCAGGCTGAGGAAGATGAAATTAGAAAGAATAGAAAAAATGGACAAAAAGGCTAGAGTAGCCTATAAAGAAAGAGAAAATACGGATATAGAACGAACAGATTCAGAAAATGAATTAAGAAGAAATAATGATAGACGAAATCAAAGTAGTCCGAGTAGAAGGAGCAGTGTTGAATCGAGATCCAGCAGGGGCTCGCGAAAAAGTACCCAAATAGAGATGACACAATGTATATTAAATTTCATGGAGAAAGTGAGGATAGCCAGAGAACTTCATCAGGCCCGTATGGACAAAATTGAAAAAGATAGTCAAGCCAATGAAATACTTCATCAGGCCCGTATGGACAAAATTTGGAAAGATAGAATAGAAAGAGAGGATAGCTAGAGACCAAAGAGAAGAGAATATTAGGATAGATAGAGAACGAAAGGAAGAGCCTGATAGAATACCCAGAGAACGAAAGGAAGAGGCTGATAGAATAGCCAGAGAACGGAAAAAGGAGAATGATAACATAGCTAGAGAGAAAGAAGAAAGATATCACCAAGAGTTTAAAAGAACCATGATAGGCCTAATAGAAGCCCACTGGGGAGTTCCAGAACGTGAGATTTTATCACAACTAACTTCTAGGCTGTCAGATAGCCATATTAATTTGTCTAAGAATCAATCGCGAGAAAATGAAAACTACCAAACATTAAACACTTTTACGAGAAAATATACAACTTCGTTGCCTACCGGAGAAGGTGGACCGGCCCATAAAACAAATTGGGAGGCTGTGCCATCCTGTCGGAAAAATGAAATGCTTGATACTCAAAATATTGATAATCTGGTAAAATTTGATTTCTCGGAGCCTTTTTCTAAAAATTGCCATAATAAAGAGGAGAAAGTAACCTAAAAGAACGAATTGGGCTATAGCACATAATCAAGGAAATATTGACAAGTTTGTGAAATCACATAAAATAGAAGGAAAATTAAACGGAAAATTGACCGAAATGGTAATTGACTCAGGGAGTGAGCAAACTTTTTTGCGAATGGACTTCATTAAAAAGACGGAAATAGACCATAAGAATAATATTAAAACAGTGTGTTATTATGGAGATAAGCACCAATGCCCGTTTGCTTGGGCAAGAATAGAAATTGCAAAGAAATACGGTACGGTCCAGAGAAAAACGATAAAAGTAGGCTTAGTACCTATGCTAGCAGTGGATGTTTTACTAGGAGGAGACTTTGGAGATATCAAAAATCGGAAAACCAAATTTCCAGAAAATGGAAAACTTGAGAACACTTTTAACAAGTGCAAGACGCCGAAAAAAATTTGCAAAAATAAACACTGATTGTACCAGAGAAAAATGAGACAAAATTTATTGTACGTGCTTTTCCTCGCAAAGTTCGGGAAATTTTAGTACAATATAAAAAACCAAATGTCGGAATTCAGTTCCCATTTGATAACGAAATATTTGTTTCGGTGGTAAGAATAAAGAAGACTAAAAGAGAGAAAAGAAATATTAAACGGAGCTACAATGAAGTTATTCAGTCAAAAATGTTGGACACTGGAGTCCAAATCAGATTTAACGATGATATAGTATTTTGCGCGAATGACAAAATTGAGAAAAGTAGAGATGAAAAGAGGAGTGTAAAAAGAGACAAAATTTGGAGATTCAGCCTGCAGTGGCGAAAAATAAAAAGATGTTGGATGGGCTGTGCCTTGAAAACATAAATAATAGGGAGAAAAATAAAATTTTGGATGGTTTGTGCCTTGATAACATAAATAATAAGGGGGAAAAAGAGGTCAAAGACCCATGGGGAATAAAACAAGATGGTTACAAAATAAACATGAATGACCTATAACGGGTTGGGGGAAAGTTGGGAGATATTTAATGTCGATTCGGATTGGAGAAACTTGGAAAGGAACCTGAGATTGGTATTATCAACTCAAAAAATATGTCGATCCGTTATGAGGGGGAGGAATCCCTTGGGGAAGATCCCCTGCGGGAAGTCGTGAAAGATAGCCCTTTTCCTCATTGCACATCTGGCAGACAAGTTGTGATCCCTTTACTGAAGCCTTGTCTTTCCAGTCCTCAATATTATCTTAATCCCTCATCGCCGAGCATTATTCATTCAATTATTTTAGGGGACAAGACCCAGAAAAAAGCGATTCAAGGTTCGCTCAAAATTTTACTTCATTTCCCAGTACCCTTATCGTTTCCACATGCCTTTGCATTTTCGGCCTTAGATTATTTGAAATTATGCCAAGGGGCAATTTACTTTTTTATTAAGATGTGGGGTTGTTTCCACAGATGGAAATTAAGAGGCTAGTGCAGCCAATTTTTCATGATGTCTGGCATCATCACATGTGCCAGAAACTGATTCTCTGCTCCTCTCAAATGTAAATTTGTGAGGACGAGAAAATTTTTGTTTTGATTGTGCTGCACACAATCATTGTCTACGAATCTTGGGGACTTCAACTTTCAAAACCTAATGCGAATTCTATACGATTTAGACCATGGTGGTCCTACAGTAAAGACGTGTCGATGACGACCGATCCAGAGCCAAGCGGTGGAAGTAGTAGCACAGACACTGGTGGAAGAGAGAAGGCAAATGGATTTTGTAAAGTTGAAGTTATGTGTTTATGTTTATAAGGGTGGACCAAGGTAGCGCGTGGGCGATCATTTATCTTACGGGGGGAGGTGTTGGGGTTCCACCCCTGTTTCTTTTTCTTTAAGATAAATGACCTGTTTTCGTTTTCTGAATTACATTTGCTTATAGTATAATGTCAAAAGATAGGTTAAATTCTCGTTGCTAAGTTAGAGGCGTCGCAATAACTAAGCTTTGAAATAAGTTCTATTTTTGTACTTCCTGGTCTGGAGTCATTGAAAGATAAAGCTAAGAGGTAGAATTGGGTTTGAATGGGGATGGAGATGATTGTCTGGGCCTAGCGAAGGTTCATCCCTATGAACAGTTGTGTAATAAATATTATTTTGATTTAGTCTACTTTGAGACCCCGTATAGGGAGTCTGTAATTGGAATTTATAGATGTTATTATTGTGACCGTTTTGGAAGAATACAAGTAAGGTATTGTACTAGTTTCCGTTACCCAGGCAGGGTAGGATTACAGCTACGAGGTACCGTCATTATTATATTGACAGGGAGGTTTGTTACCTCCAAGGAGAGAGTTAGGAATTTTCTAACCGTAACCCAAGGCGAGTACACTTGGCTTTAGAAAGTGGCCATTTGACCACTTGATCGTGTTATCATACCCTGGGACAGGGTATACTGTAAATTGAGTGGTACCAAACCCGATATTTGCAGAACCGGTGTGGTAGACGCGGCATCACATTATATTTTGGGGCCGGGGCTTTCCCTTCCAATAAGTGGTGACGCCCGTATATTACCACGCCAGTGGCGTTGTGGCCTATCAATATAACACTGGTGGCAAAATACCACGAACTTTGGTGCCAGCGATATAAAATACCACGAACACCTTGTTTTCTTTAAATTAAATAAATATTGATGAAGTCAAGAAACAGAAAAACAGATGGGAAATATACAATTTTGGCAATATATTTGCACATTAGAGGGGTTGGTTAAAGTATAGTGAAAGCACCTTCAAAATTTTCAACTACTTTTTTGTTTCATATTGTAAAGGAACAATTGCTGTCTTAAAATGTTTAAAAATTGCTGCGTTAAAATGTTTCCTTCTCAATAGCCCCAACTATAGGCTAATACCAAATCAAGTAGTGTGTTCACCCATCCCTGTATCAACTATTGAATTGTATACATCGTTTACCTAAATTTATCAACCTGCCAAAACCACTTGATATATATCTGATTGTAGAAGACTTTCAGATATAGTGCATATAAGTCATTATTTAAACAGATTTATGAATATAGATAACAATGAGAATGAACTTAATAATACGATTAATAAAAACATGTTGTATATTGTAAAGAAATAATTATGTGGTTTGAGTGTTTTTGTTGTCCTGTATAAACATATATCCTAGGCCTATATATCCTAGGCCTATAACTTATGAGTAAGACAGCAGTATCAAAAACAGTATCACGTAAACATGAGTTGACAAAAGCCTCAAAAAGAAAAGTTATCCAGTATGAGAATAGTAGTGACTCTAGTCAGAGGGACAAGAGTAGAAGTCCAACAAATGTTTCAAGTGAAAGCGTTATACAACCTATAATTTTGCTATTAATTTGCCTAAAGACGCACTCCAAAGGCTCAAGACAGTTAGATCTGAAACCGCTAAAATGTTACCGTCCTTCAGGCATATAGCTTCTAAAGAAGGGGAAAATATTGCACAGACTGCAGTAATCTCTGGAGCCCAAATCCCAATGCTGGTGAGTGCTGAACCTACCAGTCCACAAAACTATGACGAAATTAGTCGTGAAACGGATACTAATGATGTACTTCCACATACCTACTCAGATGGAAATGATATAGAGAAAAGCAATCATGGAGAATCAAAACGTAAAAAAGTGTATCATCCTGAGTGGGAACGCGATTCTGATTTTAGAGGATGGCTGCAACCTATGCCAGGATATGACGAGAAGGCCGTCTGCAAAATCTGTATTGGGACAGTATTTAGAGCTCACAAGGCTGATATTCGTCAGCATTGAAACTCAGCCAAACACAAGAAGAATTCTCAAGCCACGGGGATATAGAGACCAGTTAAAAAGCATGGTGAGTTTTCAAACATTTCTAGATTTATCCATTCAAACTAATGTACAACAAGAGTGAAGTCTGAATATAGTCTGTGATCCATGGTGAGCTATTGTTAAAAAAATATTTTGGGGGTATACATCTGCTGCAGTTGGTTTGAAGGTCAAAATAGCCTACAGCAACATGGTAACCATTTTTTATTTTTACTGAGTCTAAAGAAAAAAAAGTAATAAAAGTGGACATGCCTTGAATTTTATTTTCTGCTCTCTTGGTTAATATCACAGTTTATAGAATTATCCAGTAAGTTTATCGCAGATCATTTCTTGTCTTCATTCTCGGTACGAAAAAAATCTCCTCCCACTTCTTTCTGCATTAGCGGGTTAGTCTGTTTCCGATTGTTTCCAACAAAGTGCATTATTCGTAATAGCGGGTTTCAACTTATTTCCGATTAGATCACAGTCTGACTTGTCTACCCGTGAAAAGATATGATGCCGCCTATGATTCTATCTGCAAAAACGTTCTCTGGAGCACTCACACCTTGGTCCGGGTTTTTATAATGGGTGAGATAGGGAAATATCATACTGCATAATTATATAAACAGTGGTTAATATTAACCAAATTTATATTTTCCAACACTATTAGAATCTATATGACTAAGCAAAAAATTTGACTGAAAATCTTGAAATTTTCACAGAAAATGCCATTTTTGTCAGAAAAGTTTTCAGTCAACATGCACATTTTATCTGGCCAAACGATAGATCGCTTATCGACGAGTCAGGCCGTATTTTTGCTTTTTATGAAATTTAACTCCACATCGAAGAAAAAATTAAGCAACAACTGTTGTTGCTTCATAGACGCGCTGTTTCTCGGGCGGTTTCTTTTTTAGGGACCTTACAGTATTGTTATGTCTTTAATGTGTGAGCCAGAGCTGTATCTAGATTCTTTTTTGCGGGGGGGGGGGAAGGGATTACCAATTTTTTTCTGAATAGTAAAGGCGCCTAATTCCCTTTTGTTGTGCATCTTGTTGCGGCTGATCCCTGTATTGTCAGACCGTTTTCACCAATCTATTTTTCATTGCTTTTCCTTCGTTTCTCGTATTTACTTTATTAGACCGGACTCTGTATCATAACCCAATGGCGAGCCCAGTGGGTGAAGCATGAGACATCAGGGTCAAAAAGCCTAGTTTCAACATTATTAAAAAAATCTTCAGTGTTTTCCAAGTTCCTAATAGGTTTGATTTCCCTATTTGTTAGGTAGAGAAATTTTACCCTAATTCTTTCTCCATATGCAGGCATAATAAATGGGTTGGGCTTTTTCATTCATCCGCTACTTTGCTCATCTCAAAACTATCTGCTTTACATCTTTCCTGGATCACTATTAATCTCTCTATCTTAATTTTTGAGGATGGAGTAGAATTGGTGAGGTACTTAATACACATTTGCCTCTTTTTTTTGCTCCTTTAGGATTACTCAGGCTATGCTGCTACGAGTTCTTTGCTGAACATGGTCAAGGGCGGTCTGAGCCTCTTTTTATTGGGGAACGACCCTCATAAAAATTACCGAATCGGTAACTGATTTTAGCCAAGTATTTCGACAAAAAAAGAAAAAAAGTGTCCTTAGGCTTCTTCAAGTAAACTATTAAGCAAAGGACGTACAAAATTAAGATTAAAGTGAAAATCGACACGTTGCTTATTCTAGTAGATCAAAATTATGTCCACTGTGTATGTATTTCAAAAACTAAATATTTATATTTGTCTATCTTCTAGGAATAACTGAGGTTGACTTTAAAACGCGGAAGGCAGAGCTCGTATTAGCTGCACACGTTTCTTACCATTCATCTATACAGACTATCGACCACCTGTCTACAATTATTAAGAATCTTTTCCCCTTGCTTGTTTCTGAAGCTGTGAGAATAAAACGAACGAAATGTTTAGCCCTAATCAAGAATGTTCTGGGGCCTGAAACTCTTCGTGAGATTGTCGAGGATATTGGGAATAGTGGATACTCACTTATTTTAAATGAGTCAACAGATGTTGCCACAACGAAGTTCATGTGCATATGTGTATGGTATTATGAAACAAAATGAAACAAATTATGTGTACAGCCTTGGGGACGATTGAAATACCTTCGACTACCGCTGTTATACTGTATGACAAACTTAAAGAGTCCCTTGATATCTGCAAAGTACCTATGATTAACCTTATTGGTATTGGCACAGACGGTTCTAGTAATATGTGCAGAGTAAACCACTCCCTTTTTACCGTACTACGAGACAATGGCTTACCCTATCTTCAGCTCTTCTAGTGTGTTTGCCACTCACTCCATCTGTGTGCTTCAGAGGTGGTCTGTGAACTCCCGTTGAACCTTGATTTTATGATGTCCAAAACATATAAATGGTTGAATGTAAGCCCCCTTAGAAGGGACACATATCAACATGTATTTAAGTTGATAAACGATGGAAATTCACCCTTACGTATTATTTCTCTTTCGAATACTCGGTGGCTCTCTCGGTACAATGCCTTGGTTTGCATACATGAGCAGTTCTTGGAGCTCACCACACACTTCAGTCTAGCCAAAGAGCCAAAGAGTGTGTCAGCACACACACGCTGACCAATTTTGTCTTTTTGAAGAGCTCCAGGGTTTGATACTAAGTGTTTTGTGTAGGATACTCTGCTCATCTGCAGTGTCTTTGATGGTTAATATGGACTTTGAAATCAATTATTTGCCACCAGATGAAGTTGATTACGGAATCGAGTTCCTCATTGAACTGGCCAAATCTAAACTTTCAGACACACAGAAGAGCGAAATCAAAATACGGTGTTTTGCGTTCCTGAAAGCTGCGGATAAAGTGGTGCTTAAACGAATGCCTCCTGCTCTGGATTCGCTCCTAAAGCTAAAATTTTTATCCCCTGTGATTTGCTTGTCTCAGTTTTGACCCCGATTTGGAGACTTGCCATTGAGAATTATTCCTACCACTGATCTCAGTACCTTGGAGAATCAGTGGAGGAAACTGTTGGACGGAGTTTGTGGAGTTACAATCCCCAAAGACTCCTCTGAGTTCTGGATAGCTGTCCTACATTATCTTGATGCTGTTGGGGCATTTCCTTTTCGTGAGTTAGCCAAGTGGGTATTGACCCAATTGAGTTTGCCAACTAGCAATGCGATAGTGGAACGGTCCTTTTCTATGATGAATGTCATTAAGAGCAAGCTCCGAAACCGTGTGCTCTTGCCCATGTTGAACTCAATACTTGTGTTCAGGCTGTGATTGTCAGCATGTAGCTCTTGTTGCTCGACATTTAAGCCTGCAAAGCGTATGCTGCTTTTCAATAGTGATATTTATAAGGCTTGTGAAGTCGAAGAAACTGACCAAACAACTGATCTAGTCGATCTAGATAATATCCTAGCCTCCTTTGAGTCTTAAATCTCTTAATGCCTTATGGAACTAAGTGCCTTTCTTTTTTATTTTTTTTTTTTTCATCTGTCCATATTATTTCATCTTGTGATTACGAAGGCTTTTGGAGTAGCCCCGTTCTCAAGTTTATTCAGGCCTTGCTTTAATCATAAATTTATCTTAAAATATTGTGTCGCAACTGCTTTTCAATAGTGATATTTAAAGCCGAAGAAACTGACCAAACAACCGATCTTGTCGATCTAGATAATATCCTAGCCTCCTTTGAGTCTTAAATCTCTTAGTGCCTAATGAATCTAAGTGTCTTTCTTTTTGTTTTTTATCTGTACTTATTATTTTATTTTGGGATTACGAAAGCTTTTGTATTAACCCTGTTCTTACGTTTTTTTGAGACCTTACTTTCGTCATAAAATTATCTTTAAATATTGTATTGCAACTTCTTTTCAATAGTGACATTCATAAGGCCTGTGATGTCGAGTTGCTCGACAAAGCTTATGCAGCTTTCCAATAGTGATATTTATAAGGCTTGTGAAGTCGAAAAAACTGACCAAACAACTGATCTAGTCGATCTAGATAATATTCTAGCCTCCTTTGAGTCTTAAATCTCTTAGTGCTTTATGGATCTAAGTGCCTTTCTTTTTTTTGCTTTTTTATTTGTCTATATTATTTCTTCTTGAGATTACGAAGGCTTTTGTATTAACCCAGTTCTCACGTTCTTTTTTAGGCCATACTATAATCATAAAGTTATCTTTAAATATTGTGTTGCAACTGCTTTTCAATAGTTATATTTATAGGGCTTGTGAAGTCGAAAAAACTGACCAAACAACCGATCTAGTCAATCTAGATAATATCCTAGCCTCTTTTGAGTCTTAAATCTCTTAGTGCCTTATGGAACTAAGTGCCTTTCTTTTTTCTTTTTTTTTATCTGTCCATATTATTTCATATTGGGATTGCGAAGGCTTTCGTATTAAGCCCGTTCTCACGTTTTTGTCAGGCCTCACTTTAATCAGAAAGTTATCTTTAAATATTGTGTTGCAACTGCTTTTCAATAGTGATATTCGAAGTCGAAGAAACTGACCAAACAACCGATCTAGATAATATCCTTCCCTCCTTTGAGTCTCAAATCTCCTAGTGCCTTATGGATCTAAGTGATTTTCTTTTTTGTTTTCGTTTTTATCTGTAAGTATGATTTCATCTTAGGATTACGAAGGCTTTTGTAATGATCCCGTTCTAACGATTTTTTTTTGAGGCCTTACTTTAATCATAAAGTTATTTTTAAATATAGTGTTGCAATTGTACCAAATAACGTGTACCAAAATTTCTCATGCAATAATAAACCTAAGATATTGTATGTCTTCGGCTTGTGGTTGTTACTAGCGCTTTCATTAGAATAAGTCATATAAAAAGTTAATAAAAAGAGTTCACAGCTGTTTAACCATTATGATGCATAACAATGCAGCTAAAAACAGATGAATTCTGGCGGATCACATAAATCGTTGTTCTTCCGTGAAAGTGGGACAGGATGAACAAAGGGTAAGCAAGCAAGGTAAAAGAAGAATTAGATTAGGGGCAAAACTTTTTCTGACTTTAGCACGAAAGAACTATTTTAGTACTATTTCATCATGTATAGCTCTCTAGCACCTGCTTTAATTTGTAGCACTTTCGTAATACAATTTTTAAATTTTGTCACTGACGAAATGATGAGGATTTTGAAAGAGGTTAAGGAAATAACAAAAATTTTGAACCGCATTTTTCCGTATTTGTTTTGAGAGATTTGTGCGAAGTTTGATTTAATCAGGACCACCTTTTTTTGCCCTGTTTGTTTCGAAAGATTGGTGCTAAGTTTGAAATAACCAGACAAAAAACTGAACCGGAAAAAGTTTTTTTTTTTACTTTAGCACCAAAAATTGCTGTGAAACACACACATTTGGGCAATTTTAGAACTTTATGAACTGACCATGATGGCAGTCTTGGTTTTCAAAGGCTCGGGCGTATTTTGGCTTGTTTTTCAAAGGCTCGGGCTTGTTTTTTGTTTGACTTTCTGGCAAACCTGGTGGCAACAACAACAAAGAAAATTCGAAATCTGGGAAAGTGGAAACGTTGAAATCTCAAGGGAATTAAATTTATGTATCACCAGTTAGAAAACACATAAAAACAATAAAATACCAAGGTAAGTAACTATAATCCATGACTTTAGGGTCTACTAATTAGGAAAATAGCACATTAGGTTTGGAAAAATGTCTTTGACTCACAATTTTATGTAATAATCAATTCAGATTTCACAATAACGCTTGGGTTTGTTAATCAATAGGCCTAATTTATTGATGTCATTCAACAACACCTTGAAATATCATAAAACTTTGCATTCTAATCTTTAGTTTGCCTTAAAACTAGATAAACTGCCATTTCTCAGTATTTTAATAGGCTACTCAAAAAATATCTCTGGTTTTGGTTGAAAAAATTTATTTCTTGAATATAATTATATAATAATGGAAAGAAACATGGGTAAAATTCTACTCTAGCTACTTTTGGCTATCTTGAAATGGGGTTAGGTTAGGAAAATGAAACTTTCAGGGATGGGTTTACAGGCTAAAGTAGGGTAAAAGACCAGTATCCGGATGAGCAAAATTATGTAAAACTAAAACCCTCACATCTTGTTACCAAAGAGGAATTGAGAAGAATTGTATGTATCAATGAATAGCTAAGAATCTAAGGTATGTATTGATATAGTTATTGCTAAAATTATTCTAGATTAAATGCTTGAAATTATTAGTTTATTGACTTACCTCCAAGAACCTCTTTTCGGAAATACCAATTATCCTATTTTGATGTATATATCCTTTCAGTGTTTTTTTTTTTTTTTACATATTAGCCTAACAGAAAGCTGACTGTCTGCTGATGAAAAATATAACTTTTATTTCTTTATATTGGCTCTATAAATCACAAATATTATGTGTAATTTTTCCTTTTCCATTGCTTGTCAAAGCAGACCACATTTTGAATTGTGAAGACAAATTTCTCCCACTGGGTTGAACCAAGAAGGTGGTTATCTCTTTCCACCCCCTGAGCAGGTGGCTGACAAAAGTGCCCTAAAGACCTGTTTTGTAACTGTTATTAGTACAGCTACAGAAAGTACAGGACATGTTTCTTAAAGATGATAGTCGAATTGAACTTATTAGCAATAATGAAGAAAATGGCAGAACAATATATTTATCAATACTCAAGGGAGTGGGGCTATTTTTTTGTTTTCCAATGAAAATAGTTTTTAAAAATACATTTTTTAATGGAAAAGTTTTTTTTCTGTAGAAATGTAGAAAAGAGGGTGAAAAAAAATTTAGTATGACCACAAGCAGCCCTTTAGGGGAAGGATAGGGCTGCCCCATCTAGAAATCAAAAATACTTTTTAGAATATTTTTATTGAAAATCCAAATTATCCATCTAGAAAAATGAAGAAAACAACAAATTTTTTTTTTCCAACAGATATATAAAAACTGACCCCCCCTCCGTTTTTTACATTTGCAGACAATTCCACCTGGAAAATTATTTTTAGCCTATTTTCTTTTCAAAAAAAATACTTGTTTTTCTTTATTTTTCTAATCATTTTTCAAAATCATGCCATAAATCTTCCTTCTATGGAAAGTTTTTGTCTCAACAGAAGGTTTCTCCCATGTGAAGTTCCCCCATGGGAATCTCCTGTGGAAAATTAACCCACCTCACCATGGCAATATCTACCTGACAACTTCCACACCTTTGAAAATTTTACCTTGGCTTTTTCCCCAGAATATCTTCAAATGTTGAATTGGCAAAAGAAAGCAGGTAAAATAAAATTAATTTTGTATCAGAATTCCAGTAAATTCTTTTAAATATAGTTTCCCTTTGAAAGTTCATCCCTGTAAGCTTCCCTCTCCATGGTAAATTCTCCTGTTGGAAACACCCCCCCCCCGGCCGAAAATTGGACCGGAAAATGGCCCCGCCCCCCAAATGGCTTTACTTCCCAACAATAATTACTATATGTAAACACAGGACAAATTTCAAAACTTACAACACTTTCCCAAGGGACTTGTAGGTTTGCGTCATCCCCAGAGGCATGATTAATTGACCTTTCAACTATGCTGATCAAAATGGCTATCTCAAATTTTTGATCAGATGAGTTTGGGAAAAAGAAGCGTCGAAGTTTTTTAGTACTTTTGAAAAAGCATCTTATTGTTTTAATTAAATGGCCCTTGTGTTTCAGGAGTTATTATTAAATAATTGGGACAAAATTAAAACTTTAGCGTAAAGAGCAATGTTCTGAGGAGGGGACAACCCCCTTTATATACATAATAATTTCTGTTTGTTTCAAGTTTTAATGTTGACCCTTACTTTCAGTTGAAAAAACTTGTTTGTTTTTACTTTAATTTTTGATCGTTTTTTAAATAATTCCAGGAAATCTGGCCCTACCTCCATGGAGAACCCCCCCCCCCCCATGAAAATATCCTCTATACAATTCAATCCCAGTGAAAATTTACCTTGGACAATTACTCTTAACCACTCTGCGTGTAAAATTGAGATGGAAAAGAGAAAGTGAGAAATAAAAAGAATTTTGTATAATAATTCTGGCAAATTCTCCCAGTGTAGAATTTTGACGATTTTGGTGAAAAAGGGTTGGGGGAGGGGACCTAGTAGTTGCCCTCCAATTTTTTTTGATCACTTAAATAGGGAACTAGAACTTTTAATTTTCATTCAATAAGCCCTCTCGCGATATTCTAGGACTGCTGGGTTGATACAATCACCCCTGGAAAGTGGAAAAAAAATACACATGCATCAGTGATCTTCCTTCTGGAAAAAAATACAAAGTTCTACATTTTTGCAAATAGGAGCTTGAAAACTACATAGTAGGGTTCTCTGATACGCTGAATCTGAGTGTGTGATTTTCATTGAGATCACTTGACTTTTAGGGGCTGTTTCCCCCTTTTTTCGAAAATCAGTAAAATTTTCTCAGGTTTGTAGCCTTTGATGGGTAACATTAAACCTAATGGAATTTATATAGCCTACTTGAAATCAGCATAAAAAGCCGATTCTTTTGGTATATCTATTGGTATCAAAATTCCATTGTTTGGAGTTTTGGTAACTATTGATCCGGGTTGCTCCTTACTTACAATTTGTTACCTCGAACTGTTTGATATTTAGGATTCAATTTCGATATTTGGTCCAATATATCAACATCCATATCTAATATCACCAAACACTAGTAAAAGTTGCCTCCTGCCCTGCCCCAAAGCAACTTAAACCCGTGTTTTCTACAGGAAATTTTAGGCTGGGGGAATTTGCCAGAATTCCTATACAAAATTCTTTTTATTTGTCTTTGCGGTACTTGTTGCTTATATAACACACACTCGAAAAGTGAAGTAATTTTCCTCTGGTTAAAAATTATATTAAATTAGTAAAAAAAACAAGTTTTCTTTTCAGCTGAAAGTAAAGTGCAAAATAAAAACTTAAAACGAACAGAAATTGTTCTGTATATGAGTGGGGTTGATTCCTTCTCAACGCTTTGCTCTTTATGCTAAAGTTAAGCTTTTTGTCTCAATTCCTCAAGAACAGCTCCTGAAACTCCAAAGTCATTTAATTAGAATAAGAAGTATATTTTGTAAGTTCTGAAGTACGTTAGCATCAAGAGCAAGGTAATGAGAAGGGGGCATTCCGCCTAAAATATGTGATAATTTATGTTGCAGTTATTGTAGGTTGCCTTGGAGCTTGATTGCAGCTATTGCTGCAACTATGATTAGCCTAATTTTTCTGTGATATGTGAGGCTAATGATAACTTAGCATTGGCTTAATAATGGCTTTGCTTTACATATAGACAGTATTTTATTGTATGCTGTGTAAATACTAAACATAGTTTTGGTTAGAGGTTCAATTTCTTCACCCAAGATAAAACAACTAGCCTATATTAGGGACTGAGCTTAGTCTAAGCCCATAATCTAGGCAATCCACTGTACACAACAAAGCTCTTGGAGAATACATCAATCATAAAATATTTAAAATATATATTTTTGAATACAATCCAAAAATATAGTCAAGCAATGAAAATAATCACATATAAAAATAATGTTTACACAGTTAAATCTCATTATAAACATGATCATACATAAAAATAAACCATTTTTAATAAAACAAATTTACATGTAATCAAAATACACATATATGTTTTAGTCAGAAAAGATTGCAAGAAAAGATTTGAAAAGCAATCCAAAATTAGTTTTCTTCAAATAAAAATAATTAAATTTAACAAAAAGATAATAATATAAAAAGATAATTTCTCAGAGGGAATCATCTACAAAAACATTTCCTGGGAGATTTTCAGCAATGATTGAATTGTCTGGGTGTAATTTGTGAACTTAAATCTCGGGATCACATACAAGAATAAACCATTTATAATCAAAAAATTACATGTAATCCAAATACACATACATGTTGCAGTGGGCGCTACAAGAAAAGGGATTAAACAACAACTAATCCTGGTATTTTTCAAGTTCATGTAAATTGTAAATCTATTTGTGTAAAAATAAGTCCAAACTTTCTTGATAGGAAAATGGCAAAATTCATGACGAAAATAAAACGGAAAATTTACTGAAAAAAAGAAAATAAATTTACAAACGATATGAGGATTGTTGGGAAATGTCCAGATTCTTTCTTTGCCCAAGTTTTTAATCAAATATATTTTTAAAATTTTGTTTTAATCGTCACATGTAAATACTCTGCTAAATATAAAAAAACAAAATGAGGTGCAGGAAGCTGTAAGATTGTAGCCAAAGTAAGGTATCTAGTAGGCAAAAGCAGCAAAGAAAATTTTAATGCCAGTCTTTTTTTTCCTTTTTTTGATAAAAAAAACTTAGGTAAAAAGTCCTTTAAAATAAAATTAAACAACTTCATGCTAGGACAATGTGACAAGGGCGCTAATAACTGACCAAATGGAAAAATTTATTTTTAAAAAGAGGGAAAAATATTAAAAAGGCACAGAGGAGGGTTCCCCCTTTCCCCTGGGTCTGCTAGTGTGCAATATTCAGTATAAAAAAAAAGAGTGAAAAAGAAAACCCCCAGACAAAGCCAATAAACAGTGATCTTAAAATGTAAAATATGGAGGAATAAAAAAAAGGGAAGAAAAAAGTTTTAGCTATTGGTTGGAATGTGGATTTAATTTGGAGGATAATATGGAGCCCTTACAAATTTAAGAAATGGCTTTGGGTATTTATCCGAAAGTGTCTTGGGTATGCAACAGTAATGCATGTGTTTATCACATTCAAGATTGGTGCAAGATACCCAAAAACTGCGCTTTGCACCTTGACCATATATTTCTTTGCAATAAATGCAAATCCACTGGTCATCTTCACCGTTAGCCTTTTGCCGCTTGTTTTTTTCGTGGTTTTCTTGCAATCACCTCATACAAAAAGATTGCATTAAACAGGAGTCAGGTGGACAACTTCTTTTCTGGGAAGGCCTTCCATTGTCAGTGGCCTCTACTCTTGTACCTGATAAAAACTTTTCCATTGGACCAGTGACAGAAAGAGAAGGGGAGCTAGGCATAGCTGCAGAGCTACAATGTGGCAGCACCACGGTCCTCGGAATAGAAGTTTCTTCCCTCCTTGCTGTGCTTATTTCAGCTGGCACAGATACTGCATGACTGCCGCTATTCTCTGTGGTGTTGGGTTCAATGTTTGGTAAATCAGTGACCATAGAACTGGTGTTATGAAGAGAATTATATGCATCTCGCCACATATTAAAAAAGTAGCATATGCTCTCTATCCCACTCCCACCTTATAGAATTCCTCTGTCTCATAAACTCATTGAGGTCATCGGGATCAATATGATCAGTAACATAAGTTAAAAAACTATTTTTTATTGATGAAGGAGAATTTTCTACTGGGAGAGGACTGTGTGTTGCTGGAGAAGGTATGGGAGGTGAAAAGGATGCTGTGGATGTATCGGGATGGGAGTAGATGATTTGAGGGGTTCAATATTACTTAATAATGACCCCGAGGAAGGTGATTGGGTAAGATTCAACCCTGAAGTTGATGGAACAGGAATAGGATCTGGGGTCGAAATTAAGGGGGGTGAAGTCGAGGGTGAATTTTCGTTTTCTAGAGAAACAGAGGAATCCCTTTCAATGCATTTTGTAAAATTAATATTGTCTGCAACAAATAGAAAGAGCCCAGTTGCACGAAACGCATTTTTGCAAGTACTTTCTTTCATTATTTTTCGAATTATTCTTGGTAGATGAGCCGCGAAATTATTTTTTTTATTTCTATTGGACGGTCACCGACTCTTTCCAATAGTGCAATCCCATTCTCGTCACAAATACCAGCCTTATATTCACTAATATGGTGTTTCCATGCCCCTTTCAAGGGGCCAAAAATACCAACGTCAGCTGGTTGTAATATATGGGTTGCATTTGGAAAGAAGCACAGCAGTTCAATTTTATTCTCTAAACAGAATCTGGACAATTCATAATTTATATGGGACCTGTGTCCATCAAAAGTTAAGACGACTTTGTCGTTGTTTAGGCCCTTTTCTTGTAACCATGGCACAAATATATCTCGGATGTACCGTAGTAAGGCTGAGGCCTGCATCCAACCCGAGTCGGTGAAATCTACTGTCAACTCTTGCAGTACAGAGTTTGTTAAAGCAGAGTTTCTAGTTTTGCCTTTAAAAAGAATGAGGGGTCGTGGATACTCCCCTTTTGCATTAAAACAATGGAGGAGTGTGACCCCACTTTTTTCGTTATTTGCCTGAAGGTAGACAACTTGGCTACCTTTTTTAGCAAGTACTCTGTTTTTTTTGGCGGCATCAGGGCTAAAATATAACATGGTTTCGTCTAAGTTAAACCACCGACTCGGGTTATCAAACACTTCTCGGGGAAGTACACCTTCCATTTGCAATTTGGCATTTGCATGCCGATTCCTTAAATTTGACTCGCTCACGGCGGTAGCATCAGCATGAATTATTTCGACGGCTCTTTCGGAAATAGTCTGGCTGTGCCTTTTCTTGAACGGCCGAGCCCACGTTCCACTTGGGATTCCGCAATTCGAAAATCTGGCTGATACATCAGTAGCAGCCATACTAGCAAGCCGAGCGGCAGTCTTCCGTAAGTTTAATGTAGTAATTGGGAACCCCCTTACCTGGCTTGAATGAATGAAGTTTATAAGAGCTTCTTCGATTTCTGATCCCAGTGCTGGATGAGGCCCTGTGTTCAGAGCACAGTTCATAAGAAAAGAATAAATTTCTGCTATTAAGACCAAACTGAAACGAAAAAAGACACTGTCTTTACGTTAATTAGATAAATTACGTGCAGTAATGGCGATTTTACACTAAATTGTATACCCTTTTACAGTAGCATAACGCTAAGAAATTCAAAGTTTCGGAAAGAAGTGTGTCCGTAACATACTCAACCGAGCCAACGATTCTTGTTTAGGGAGGGGAAGGGGTACTAAGATTTTATTTTAAGTTCGGGCGGGGTTTTGAGAATTTTTTGACCCATTAATTACTTGGCGTAGTGTTTTCTGGAAACCCTTCTCCAGCTCTACAAATAAATTTAGCACTACATTGTTTACCGTTTAGTTTATAATGCAGGTTTTTAAAAAGCCTGCAATGGGAACAAGAAAACTGCTTATTATATTTGAGTGATTTTTTTTTCACATCACGGACCGCCAAAATGTTAGTTTGAAAAAATGGTTTGTTTTCTGTTTACGAACCGTTAGTTTAATAAACAATGTTGTCGACCGGAAACAATTTAGCTACCTAGGCTGTGTTACTTGTGAATGGAAGTGGCCTAAACATTGATTTTTGGTCAGACACGTGTCTAGACATGGCATTTTAGCTAGATATGCATGTTAACGCCATTTGATAGTAACCAAAGCTCTAATAAAAATAAGTTTTGATTGAAATATATACATAAAAGATCTAGTTTTATGTCAACGCTAATATATAAAAGTCATTAAGTTTAAGGTTACATGTCGAAAATAATAATCCTCGTAAAATTTGCTTGATTTACTGGAAAAGGGAAAGCATCACTAAGTATATAAGATTAATGAAAAAAAAACACATCATATTCAGCACATCAGAGAACCTTGATTGGGGAATTTCAAGTTCTCATCTACCATAATACCAAATTTTGCATTATTTTTCTTGACTATCTGAGAAGACAATTTATAAGAGTATGTATTCGTTTTTATTTTTATCCCAGAGCCTATCGCAATAAACCACTGGTCTTAGAAAATCAAGAGAAGGCTCATCTGAATAGAAAACAAAAGTTCTAGCGTCCTTCTAAGTATGCCTAGCTTAGGCAAAAAGATTGCGCCTCAGTAAAGTGGCGTTTTCTGTCTTTTTGTGGCACCGAACTACACTTTTGTCCTAAATAGGGAAAAGGTAATACCGATTGAAAATTCTGAGGAAGCCAATAGATTTAAAATGATTAACAAATCATATAATAAGATTTCTTGTTTCTGGTTACATATTTACCACAGTTCATAGACAGTAAGCTTATCGCAGATCATTTCTGGTCTTCGGTCTCGGTGCGAACAAAAAGCTCCTCCCACTTATTTCTGCCTTAGCGGATTAGTCTGTTATCGTCAATCACTGAGAAATGGTTACTAAGTGCATTATTCGTAATTGCGAAAGCAGAAAAAAACTTGGTGAGCCAGCCAAGTGGTTTGCAAGTGTCCCATCTCACAGGTATGAATTAATTTATATACAAATTATGACTTAATCTATTATTTACGTGGACTCAACTGATCGGCCTATGTAGGATTTTATAAAAAAGGGGGCGGGGGGGTTGATGAA
>JAQQPU010016095.1:3057-17497 GCA_029168905.1 Artemia sp. Kazakhstan ARC1039
AGAATCTAAAAACCTGATTTTATTCCAACACGTATGCCCGTTATTCACTACCTGCCATTTCAACTCGAGAAGCACCAACTTCTCAGCTGATTTGGGGATGATGTTATAGGTAAATGAATTTTTTACCCTTGGACTATCTACTACCCGTCCCTCCCTGTGCATACGTGCCAAATCCGGTAAAATAAATTTTAAATCATAATTTGCGTTGTGAATGAAAACCGGTATAAAAAACTGCTGGCTTACATTCACATTGCATGATTGATGTGCTACCCCTCTAACATTACTACCCCCTGGTGGTATTTCCTGCCACAAGTGATTGTGGTCTCTGACTTTCCCGTTCCCCCCTCTTTTCTCCCTAGCCCCCTCTTCAAACTCCCCCTTACAAACCCAGCATATTTTTTTATTTTTAATCGCAAGACGATCCTCTGCAGAAAACAACATTGGGCAATGGGTATTTCTCAAATGAGAAATAGCGCCATTTGCAGTGCATATTATTTTGGTCAGTGCCTTGACCATGCACTCGTCCTCAATCAACGTTTTAACTATTTCTAACAACTGCATAGCGTTAGAGTTATCTCTTTGCGCATGGGCATAAGAGACTGCAATAGCTTGATGTTCTTTGATTCGATTCAGAAATTGAGGATCGTTCACTTCCACTAGCTTTGCTTCACAATCCAAAGAATTTTATTGCTTTGGAGGAGAGTATTTTAGAAATTTTTAGAACATAAAATGGCTCTATCACCTGAAACTGTTTCGACTGACTGGTAGCCATGCAGTCTACAATGATTCATATGATTCAGTAGTTTTAAATCACTAAGAAATCGAGACAGGCATGTCGGAGAGTAGAAACGTGTCCCTATTTTCTTGCCCACCCCCAAAATTCTACTGATGTCTGTAATTGGGTTAAAATGGCCAATTGCATTGGGGTCACTAGGTGGTATGTACAACAACCAAACCCAGTACTTCACCAATTCCATTGAAGGGCCCCTTACTGGGAACAAGACCCCCTTTTTATTAGAACGAGCCCCATCCTAGAATTTGGTTTCATACTGAACCACAGTAACGCCGATATTTAAATGAGCATTGGACCTTTCAAAAATATCAATGGACCTGAGTGTTACTGGGTATTTTCCCTCTAAACAAGTGAAACCTACAGTGGGAAAATCGGACCCCACTTTTTCATGTACAGCCCAGTATTCTAAATTTGTCTTTGTAGCGTCACGTGCTAGAGGCTCGAATGCTGATATGAGGAAAGCGTACATGAAACATTTTGACCTGTTTCAAAACAGATTCGTTGAACGCCTTTGCATCCCTCTAAATCTGGATTATATTTTAAAACTATTGACCTCTCCCCCGCCCCCCTGTCCATCCCCTTGAAATAAAATCTTTTTTAAATTTACCAATATTTACGCTTAAATTTTCAATAAAAAGAACCACTGATTCACTCTCATTCTCATTATAATTTTCGAGATGCGTAATAATGTGGCCTACCCAATCCATAAAAAACTGTTTCGTAATTTTCAAATGCGGGTAGACCACTAGCGTCTCGGTATGTACCTAATGATAATAAACCGCTATTCAATATCGAATTTGACAACCGGAAGTCTGGAAATGTAATAAATTGTGTTTTGTCACCCTCTTGTATATTATCACCACCCCCTCCCCCACATTTTTCAATGATAGGGCTATGGGAAACCATTTCATTTGTTTGAACTATGTTCGCGTAATCAGTGGGGGAAGGGTTCCCCGTTAATTCCCGTGTAAAATCCTCTAAAAATTGCATAGTGTTTGGACTTAGCAAAGGCAAGTCCCCCTGCTCAACTTTGCTACTATCTACATTAAAATAATTACTTAAAGAATCATCGATATTGTCAGGTATTTCATTAACGATATCTTGCCATTCACTGATTGGTGAATTGTTGCAAAACTCCATAGATGTTTCTTCTTCTTCTCCAACTGATGAGGACGGTGACAAGGAATATGGAACCAATGTAATCTATAAAAGAAAATAGCTTATTTTCAAAGTATCTAAATCACCCTATTTTTAAAATTGGATTATTATTTACATGTGCTTAGTAGCATTTGCATAATTCACTGCTTTATATATCCTGAAAGTTCCACTTTAATATAAGATATTTACAATCTATCACATGACATAGTAGGTTTTGATTTTGTTCAAACAATCCCTCCAAAAAAAGATTCATATTAATAATCTTTATCTGCTTTGAAAAAAACATGATTTGAAATGGATAGCCTAACTCGTTCCGATAGAAAGTTGTTTTTTAAGAAATTTGTAGAGTCAAGATTTAACTTTCGTTTATATTGCAATAGAAATTACCATTTACCCTACTATGACCAGAATATAGTGCCTTTTTTGGCTTCACTAACCTAATTTAGCAGGGTGAATGCATGCAGTTGACATGATTCAAAAGGGAGAACATTACATTTCTTTTGGGAGAAAAATGTCTTTTAATATCTCTGACACACTTTTACAATGTTGAAAAATGGCAAAAAGAAAGGCCTAAAAAAGTTGGAAGAAATAGGTAGATATTTCTGTAACCAGGTAGAAAATAGGGGTAAAAATGCTAAAATTTCCAAATTCTGGCTGCACTTGGGTGCCAGATGGTCCTGGTAGCGCGTTTTGGAGGGCAGCTTCATGAACTTGAGTAGACGGGACTGGTCATGAAAACTCGGGCAACGCATGTTGGAGGGCAAGCTCACAATCGTGTATAGGTGGTGCTGCGGCATTGAAAGCAGTCATTCACTCTCTTTTTGGTTTTCGGCCTGGCTGCATTGTTGTCTGTGCAGATGAAGCTTGGGCAGTGCAGAGCTGTAGGGCATCGGACAGCGACCATATTGTATAACTGAGGCCCTCACAGGGGTTTTATCTTGGACCCTAGCTCTCTTAGTGGGAGGCGGCGGGTATTTGTCGGAATCATCCTTAAAAAAAGAAGAAAAAATTTAGAATAAAAAAATAATTCCCCTTTTTACAGAAGAAAAACAGAATTTATTGAAAGGCATAATTTTGTCTAGAAAGCATTTGTCTCAAAGAAGCCCCTCCTCCCCTTTTCAGTAAAGCAAATAGTAAAAATTTGCAACAGTCAGAAATGCTCCTATTTTTACCATTTAGAGAAAAAATTAAATACATTCCGTGTTGGAAATAAACCCTAAAAGCATAGAAATCCTATTTTTACCATTTAGAAAATAAAACAACATATAATTTAAAGCAAAAGGAGCTAAGGTGTGTTTAAGGTTAAAAAAACTAGCATTATTCTTTAAGACCAAAAGCTGCATCAAATCCAGGCCAGTTATTTAAAATATAGATCTCAAAATATCCAGCCATAAATAAGGTATAATTAAAAGCTAACCAAACACTAAACTTCAGGGTTATATATATATGAAAGGTAATTTATTTCGTCGAATCAGTGTCTACATAAATGGCACGCTGGTGAGCACAAGCAACAATCTCTTTTCAGTTTCGCGAAGTAACAGTTTGTTTTCACCTTACAACGAAGCTGTTAGAACCGAGGCATTGCCCCCTCCCCCTTCCCCATATAAACACTGAGTACTCAAAATGGAAGACATTACACTTTCCATATTAAAATATGTATTTTAACTAACACCTCTCTCCCTTGCAATTCAATGGATTTACTGTCACTAATTTGACCAAAAAGAAGCATCTTTTTAGTGAAACCAATATAATGCATAATTCCATGGTTTCGTAGATACCGGATGACCGTTGACAGGATGCGATAATTACCCCTATTTAAATCTTTGCAGAAATGATAAAAGTTAGGTTGACGGCTTAAATGGAATAAGCATATTAATAGCTAAGGGTTGACAAAAGTCGGTTGACACTTTTAGGTAGAAATATAGAAACCAAGAGTTTATCGAAAATGATAATTATTTCCAATGAAAGAATTAAAGTCATTAAGGGGGGGGGGGGGTCGGGGGGGTTTACATGGTAAAAAAGCATATTTTCCTCTTTCTAAGTCCTTAGAAACAACTTGTGGAGTTTGTGCCGGCGGGGGGGGGGGTTACCTGAATTTGAATATACTGGAGGGGGACTATGTAAAACAATTTTATTTGGAAATAACCTAAGAAATTTTACTAAACAGAACTCATATTATAAATCATTGTAGATAAAGTTTCTTTGTCAGTAATATTTGGTGCTCTATCCATGATGGCTTGAGACTATATGATAATTTAACCTCAACACATATCCGTTATATACAAAATTTCAATGGCAAATTGTGATGTAATGGGAAACCTTGCGTAACACCTTGATTGGCTTAGAAACAGACACATGATCTTATCCCGGTAGCGGATGAAAAAAAAAATTGGAAACAACAAACGAATTGACCTAGAAAGAGGTGTGATTGACCCGTTAGACTCGATAATCCAGCAATTGTTAATGTGAACTTATGTTGACATCCAAGAAAACAACAAACAAATTGACCTTGAAAGAGGTGTCATTGACCCTGTCCCGTTAAACTCGATCAATAATCCAACAATTGTTGTTGACTTTCAAGAAACATTTAGCAATGTTGTTGAACTTATGTTGACATCCATCAAACAGGGAGAAAAACCATGAAAAAACATCCTCAATGAGAAAAACCATGAAAACATGCATAAATTATGTCCTGTTACACTCGATTATAGATGGCAGCACTTGTGTTCGTTCAGGAGTCAATAGGGCCTCCCTACTTGTGTTAGACCCCAATTGAACAATTAGATTTTTGATTCAATAAATTAATGAATTTAAAGATAGAAGCAAAGATTGTTTGTAATAAAATGTGAAAGCTCGTGTTTCCCAAAGTAACGGAAAATATTAGTGACAATAGGGCATGTAGTAGATATAGTTGATATTTTCTAGTTTAGAAATACATTTTTGCACTAACTGCAATTACTAGAAAGTCCAAATTCATACACTAGTATGTGATAGTGTATACATAATTTACATAACCGAGTTGGCGAACAATTCGGGTAAATAAGAAGTGACTTTAAGTAAGGAGTGAGCCGGCTCAGTAGTAAACGAAACTCTAAAAACGAAATTTTGATATCAATAGATGAATCAAAATAATTGGCTTAATATGATGATTCCAAATGTATAAGTTTCATTAAGTTTAGTCTTACCCATCAAAGGCTAAGAGCCTGAAAAAATTTGCCTGATTTCCAAAAAAAGAAAGAAATGTCCCCTAAAAGCCATAGAATCTACATGAAATTCACACCAGCGTACCAGAAAACCCACACTACTGTAGAGGCTTCAAGCTTCTACCCGCAAAAATGTGGGATTCTGTATTTTTTGCAAGAAGAAAGATCACCAGTGGTCCTAGAATATTGTAACCCAGCTAACACAGCTCAATCAAACGAAAATTAAAAGTTCTTGTGCTCTTTTTAAGTGCCAAAAAGATTGGAGGACAACTAAGCCCCCTCTCATACCACTTTGTTCTCAAAATCGTTCGATCAAAACTTCGAGATTGCCATTTTGTTCAGCATAATTGAAAGACTAAATAACTATGCCTTTGGAGATAACATCCACCAAAGCCCCTGGAAAAAGGTCTTCAAGATATAAAATTTGCCCATTGTTTACGTATAGTATTTGTTATTGGGAAGCATGCATACATTTTTCGGGTGGGGATACAAATTCTGCTATGTGAATTTTTCATGGGGTGAACTTTCCTTAGGGAGGGAATTTTCTAGGGGGAGAATTTTACAGGGAAAAGTTTCTAGAATGTCTATACGAAATTCTTCTTATGTCTTGCTCTTTCTTTGCCGAATCAGTTTTACGCGTCGAGATCTTAAGGATAATTTTTCTAAGGGTAAGATCTTCCTCGGATTTTTCCGAGGGAGTGGAACTAAATTTCCTGGCATTATTTAGAAAACGATCTGAAATTAAATAAAAAAAAAAACAAGTTATTCCAATTGAAATTAAGGGACAACATTAAAACTTTAAACGAACAAAAATTATTACGTATATGAGGGAACTGCCCCCTCCTCAACACCTCGCTATTTACGCTAAAGTTGGAATTTTGTCCCAATTCTTTAAGAACGACTCCTGCAACACAAGGTTCGTTCATTTAAAACATTAAAAAGCTTTTTTAAAAGTACTAAGAAACTTTAGCTTAAAGAGCGACGTGCTGAGAAGGGGACAATCCTCCTCACATACGTAATAATTTCTGTAATTTACACATTTAACAATCTTCATATTTCGTACGTGTGTTACCAATACTTTTTGTTTGTATGAGCTCAGCCCCATCTAGTCAATTTACACCCGCTTGTTATCATATTGCGATGTCTTTTTTTACTCAGTTTAACATTTGTTACAAATACTAATTGGATAAAAGTAAAGCTTTAATTTGCATTAATTAAAATTCACAATAATTATATAATTATATTTAAATGTAACTAAAATTATTTATTAGACACTAAATAATTGCAAGTAATATAAAAACATAACACTAATTTATTAAATAAAAAAGAATAATTGAAATGACTAAGTTTAAAATTAAAAAGAAACATGGACGTAAAAAATATAATGTGGAGATTTTAGTTTGTTTCAAGTGATGGAATCGTGGAACGGTTTCCCTTAGGGCAGGGAGTAGGAAAGTGAAACATTTTATTATAAAACCGACGTGAGGTTCTGTTTGAGAATGAGAAGCAGTGACGACTCTGCACTTTGTGTAGAAAAAGTGTAATTTAGTTTATTGGCGTCCACGTTTTGATGCTTCTCTTAATTTCAACTCAAGAAAAAAATATATAAAAACTATTGAAAGAACAATATAAACAACCACAAGGAAAAAACACTAAGACATATGTTTGAAAAAGTATAATCCACTTAAACCAAAAAAAAACGCGGGAAATTGAAACTGCTCAAAACAAATTCGTCATAACGAGAAAATGACTTACTAAAAATTTTGCTCTTGTCCTTACTTACCTTGTTTTGTTCATTTGTGAAATATTGTTTGCAGAAGACAACTCATATAACAGATGACACATTAATTTTTCAAACCTGCATAACCAGTATACTTCCTGACACGACGAGAGGCTTCGGCTTTCACATGCATCTGCAAACATTTCTCTTCCTATTAATGACTTATCTTCTACTAGGAAAAATTAGTCCCTCCTTGTGATTTATAAAGTAAGTAATTTAGTAAGTATAACCAGGAATATTAGAAAAATGAAAGCGGATAAAAAAAGAAGAAAAACTACAAGGAATACAAATAAAAGCACAAAAAAGAAGAAAAAACATCACTGTGTCAAATATATCCACACTATGCCCATTTTTTCTAGATCAGGAACAGGGTTACCACCCTAGCCTTGAATAATTTACTAAATCTGAAAGGAAAAATTTACTAAATCGCATCCGTTTTTACTTAATGCTCCAAAAAAAATTTTGCACGTGCGGCGGTAGCCGCACACGCACCCTCAAGCATCGATTTTTAGTATAGAAGGATAATCAATAGGATTTCCATAATCTTTTTTCCTTTTATTCATTTTTTCTCTTTTTCCCTTTTTCTCTTTTATTTCGTTTTCATAGTATGGTTGAAAATTCTGGAAAACTATAAGTTCAAAAATTCTTTTTTTTATAATTTGGATGTACTTCTGGATAGGCTTCGTATTCCAGACGTGGTTTATCCAAGACGTCAAACAATAGTCTGGAATCTTAGATTCTGGAAATCCTGTTGATGAATCCCGGCTTTAAATTTATCAATGGTCGTTAGGTAATAAAATTCGGATATATTGAAAAATTAAAAAACAATCAATGAAGAAAAACAGCTACAACTCACATTCACGAAGCAATTCAGGCGATGGAGTACTTAGAATCTGAGGTGTGTTTGAAAGTGACGGCTTTTGAAATTTGTCCCCCAGTTTCCGTTTCTATGTTTGAAATGTAAACCCTTCAATTTTGCATTTTTAAGACGAAATTTGCCACTTTTAAAACACTAATTGGGCTGGTCTTTAAATAAGGGATAAGCTGCTTACAAAGATTTCTGGCAAATTTTAAAGCAAATAATTTAGGATTTTATAAATGATTTTTTTCCTGTTTTTTTTTCGTTCGTATTCAAAGGAATCAAAAACCAATACAATCTTTGTCACTTCAAAACGAAATGACATAATCAGCTACCAGTTTAGTTTTAACTATATGTAAATTAAAAAGAGCACCATAAATTGGACTAGGGCTGCTAAGAAAAAGAATTAGTTTAAAAAAATAACATTGTGCTAATAGTCTTCAGGTCGGGCAAATAATACAAACTGAAAAGTAAGAAAAAAATATGTAGTCATAATTAAAAAAATTGCACTTAAAAGGCTTTAACGTCCTCGGCCTCATCCGAATTTAAAGTATCCACTAGTGTTGAATTCTGACTGAAGGGATCTACTTGTTTCCATTTCTTGATAACCCGAGTCAAATTGCTGGGGATCACCCAGTAATGTACTCGACGTGACGACCTGAGAACAAGTTGCTTCGTTTTCATCAGGGACGAAATACTCGAGACATTAGTAGGAGAAGGGGTCCCACTCCGGTACGAAGTGACGTCACAACCACAAGCCCATTGAATACTACCAGGAGTGACATCACGACTTCTGGGAATTTACCTCGAATTTACACAATATAATTTGTCGAAGTCTAACTGCATAATATCTGTTTTGATAAAATTTTACCTTGGAAAATTGTTTATGTCGTTTGCGCTTCAAGCCTATGATATCAGTTCTTTTGAAACCATTGAGGAATAAACACTATATTAAATGGAGCATATTGATGTTATTGCTACGCAAATTAATATCGTAAATTTTATTTTTGTAAATAATTAATTTGGATATTGGGTACTATTGCATTATATTGGAAACACATGAAAAAAAAGACAAGTTTACTTAATAAAATAAAGAATGGATGGAAAATACTTTAGAAACAAATTTGGGGTATATATTTGCAAATTGTGAGGGGAGGGGTTGGGTTGCGTAAAGTATATATTAAATGTAACCCTACTGGCATTTTTTTTCTGAACAAATTAATCTATTTGGGGTGTAGCCTAGCAGTGAAAATGTCGTTTGATGTAAATTTTAGGCCTATAAGCTGTGTGTGTGTGTGTTAACAAGCTTTTTCTGTCTAATTATAGGTCTATACAGTGGGAACATGCTATCAAGCCTCTATTTCTAGGGTTTATAATATCTCGAAGGTTTTATAATAGAGAGTCTATAGCATAGCCTAGACTAGCAATGAAATTTATCCACGCTTAATTCTGTTTTAGAAACATAATTTCTTAATGCTTATTGACCATCTCGTAATGGTTAATGACTGCAAAAAATCTTTATTTCAACTTATTTCAGTTTTAGATCTAATATTCCGATAGTATATGAATGGCTTTCATTCAACTTTGATAAACTCGAAACAAGGAAAAAAATATTTTAAACATAATCATTGAATTTTTAAAAACCTCATCGAATCTTAATGACAAAGTGCCTTTTGCGTGAACTATACAAGATATCAAAATATTTTTTTTACATTCCATAATCTAAGAATAGTTATCTTCGTTAGAGAGAGATTGACTTTTAAAACCAGTTCAACCTTTTGAACTTCGTTTTCATAAGAGTAAATAATTTTTTTGCATTAATATAGAAGATAGGGACGGGTTGTGTAAAAGGGGGGGGGGTGATTTTTTTCACTATGGCATACACAAAAAAATATAATTTAATTTCTTTTTAAAGATAATTTTGAAGAATGTGTTGCTCTCCCTGATAAGAACGCCCGGATTCAGGATGAGAATCACTTACGTCCTTCAGTAATTAAATGCGCCGCATCTTTTATGTCACATATACAAGGCGTGAATACCATCACTGACAATACAAGACCCTGTATACACGAAAGCTAACTAACTAAGGAAATGATGGCCTTGCAAGGAACACTTAATGCAAGTTTTAAATTTATCGATATTTTCGCTAAGGATTTTTCTCCCAATGGGGTTAGTCAATTTGAAGGACAAGGATTGCCCTTTACTAACATTTTATTCCACTGAACTATTTGAACATTAAAAAACGAAAGGAAAAAATGTACACGCATTGAATTCAAGGACCATGTTATAATTTCTGAAGGGGAAGGGGAGACAGTAAACTAACCAAATGACACTATATGCACACAGATATTGCTTCTGCTAATAAGTGTTCTTGTGTTTTTTTTTGGGCACTGTTGACAACTGAATAACATCAAATAGAAAAGTGATATGTGCATGTCAAATCACGTTTGACATGGGTTAACACTACCCTTCAATTATTACATCAAGAAGAGCTACAATTCTAAATCAAACCTTTTCTAAGAGTATTTCCACTTTATAACCATTCTCTTCAACAACAAGTAATTAACTGAGTGTGTGCAGACTAAATGAATATTCGTATACATCTGAATAAAAAATTATGTGCTGCTATATTTGTCATTTTTCTCTCTACTTGATTATTATTAAACAACAACTGTCTGTCCATGTGATATAACATCTACACCCCATTGAACATAACTCGTAAGTTATAGAATTTGTCGCAGTTTTAAAATGTATTTTATTACGGTGGGGAGAGGTGATGTGGTTATGGAGAGGCAACTAAGATCCTGGGTTTTTCCAAAACGGATAAGAAGTATTAGGATGACATTTTCAGGGAATGTTGCACAAAATCCAAACCTACTATGAACATTTAGATTGTAAATATGATACATCAGCAATACATGGGGGGAGGTATTAAATTGAAACTTTCAGGATATATATATATATAGTGGTTAGGGGGGGAGTACAGTGAACTAATCAAATTATATTATACGCACAGAGATAGTGATATTGCTTCTGCTGCTGCTACTAGTACCACAATAAGTGTGCTTTTTTTATTTATTTTATTGCACATGTTTTAAATGATATGAAAATATAGTCGCTAATAATCCAATTTTCATTTTTTTTAAAGTAGAATGATTTATACTCTTTGAAAATAAGCTGTTTTCAGGAGAGGGCCTGAAAGAGTTAGACTATCCCTTTCAAACCAAGTAAGATCCCGGGTTTTTCCAAAACAGATAAAGCATTAAGATGAAATTTCCGGGGAATTTTGGACAAAATTAGAACCTACTATGTCCATTTACATTGTACATATGATATATCAGTAATACCTAGGGGGAGGTATTAAATTGAAACTTTAAGGATATATATAGCGTGGTTAGGGGGGACAGTGAACTAACCAAATGACAATATATGCACAGAGATAGTGATATTGCTTCTGCTACTACTACTACTACAATGAGTGTTTTTGTTTTTATTTATTTTAATGCATATGTTTTAAATGATATGAAAATATAGTCGGTAATAATCCAATTTTCGATTTTTTTTAAATAGGATGATTTATACACTTTGAAAATAAGTGTCTATTTTCTTTATAGGTTAGAACGGATGTCATATCATCATTACCTCGCCCTCCACTTGAAGAAGCAAGCCATGAATTATATGATCTCATTGACGAAACGGTTTTAATCGAAGCCCCAATGGAATTTCGTAGTATTTAGATAGCTGGAACACCACTTATCGATGAACGACACGGTAAATTTTACGGGAGTGTGATAGTGGTGTTAATTTAGCTGATATACCTTCTAACGTTATTGACGACTCTGAATGGGTGAATAACTTATTAGGAGAATATTTCAGTGTTGGTAATAATTCTTTAGATCTAGACGCTAGCACAGTTGAACAAAGCAATGAAGTTAGTCCAGATCAAGATATACTAGAGGGCGTTTTTACCTCGGTTGAGTCCTAACAGCATACAAATTTTAGATAATTTTAGTCATGAATTAAATGAGATCCCTCCCCCGACAGATTTAATGGACATAAGCCCATTTCAACCGAATTTAATTGAAGAAAAATATAAATTCGCTTGGGCTGATACGCATAGTCCTAACACGCTAGAGGCTATGTTAAGGGAACTGGGGGATTTCACCACACACAAAACCTATTGTTGATTTTGAACTAAGTGGTGGGGGGAGGTAGTGGGGATATACAATTCTCATCATCACCACTACCTAAATTTCAGTAAAACAAATTCAATTCTGAATACGATAGACATTTTCACAGTGACTTTTGGTGATCCCTTTAATACACTGATGGCTGGGGTTATTATAAATGACCCCATAAATATTATCCATACATATGTGGAGAAGATTTGAGCACTTCTTGAGTACCAAAATCAACTGTGAGGAGGACGAGACACCATAAGACCTCAATTGTTTTAAACATATTCTATTTAAATGAAAATCACGGTGATGTTTACGATCATTATGTGCACACTGAAATGATGGTGCTTAAACCCACATTTGGGGAATTATGAGAATATTTTCATGTTGATAGACACTCATTTGGATACTGTCACTCATTTGGATAATTATAATGAGAAGGGTAATGGTTCTGTGGTTTTATGTGTTAAAAATTGAAGTGTAAATATATATAAATTTAAAAAAGATTTATTTTAAGAGGGGGTGGGGGGGCAGGAGCAAAGTCTAGTTTTAAAATATAATCCTGATTTAGAAGGAGGTCAGGGCGTTCAACAAATCTGTTTCGAAACAGGCCAAAAGTGTTTCATGTACACATTTCTTATATCTGCTTTCCAAACTCTACCAGGTAAAGCTACTAAGAGAAATTTGGCCAAGTGGGCCATACAGGGGAAAGAAGGGTCTGATTTTCCCCGAAAAGATTTCACTTGTTTAACAGAAAAATTTCCTGTAACCCGAATTTAAAGATTGGTGTTACAGTGCTACAATACGAAACGGAGTTTGAGGATGGAACACGTACTCATAAAAAGGGAGTAATATTCCCAGTACGGGCCCATCGATTAAATCTGTGAAACATTGGGTTTGGCTGTTGTACACACCACCTAGTGAACCTGATTCAATCGGCCATTTTAATTCGATAACCGATATTAGTAGAGTTCTAGAAGAGGGTAAGAAACTAGGGGTACGTTACTATTGCCCAAAGTGTTTGTCCCAATTTCGTAGCAATATTAAGCTAGAAAATCATATGAAACATTGCAAACGGTACGGCTATCAATCTGTTGAGACAGTTGCTGGTGACAGGCCAGTTTTACGATTTAGAAATTTCCAGAATACACCTATGCAAAGTGATAAAATAAGTTGGACTGTGAGGCTAGTGATAAAAAAAAGTTAGTGATAAAATAGGTTTGGACGTTCAAAGATGTGAACGAACCCCAATATCCAAATCGTATCAAAGAACATCTAGCTATTGCAGTTTCATATGCCCACGCTCAAAGAGAAAGCGGTAACACTATGCGACTGTTAGAAACAGTTGAGACATTGCACGAGGAGAATTGTATGGTCAAAGCATTGACTAAATTAATTGTCACAGCGAATAGGGCAATCTCCCACTTGAGAAATACATATTACCCAATGATTTTATCAGCCGAGGATCGCCTGGCAATTAAAATAGGAAAATATGTTGGGTACGTAAGGGGGAATTTGAAGGGAAAAAACTAAGGGTGGAGGGAAGGGAAAAATCTGAGACCATGATCATTTATGGCAGAAAATATCATCAGGCGGTAGTAATTTTCGTGGCGTAGCAAATCAATCGTGCAATTTTAATGTGAGCCAGCAGTTCTTTATACCGGTTTCCATTCACATTTCAAATTATGATTTGAAATTTATTTTACAGGCATTGGCACGTATGCACAGGCAGGGAGTTGCAGATAGCCCCTGGGTAGATAGCTCATTTACCTATTATAATATACCCAAATCAGCTGAGAAGTTGTTACTTTTAGAATTCAAGTGGCAAACAGTGGGTAATGGGCATACGTGTTGGAATAAAATCTATTTTTTAGATCCATATTGTTTTTTCCCAAAAGCTCTCAGTAAACTTATTCAAGTGCACAAAAATGACAATTTCGACAGTTTCCCTCTGCTTAAACAACGCTTTCCCGACAATGAAATATATGACTTACTAACTTGTAAAGGTATATATGCATGTGATTATTAAAACTCTGGCGCGAGGGTAAGTGAGGAGAAAATCCCTCCCATTGAAGCATTCTATAATGCACTTAGCGATAGTGAATGCACTGCTGAAGACTGTGAATTTGCCAAGAGGGTATGGGCTGAGGGAAGCTGTAAAAATGGTTGGGATTGGCAAGCGATGTGTTAACTCTTTTAGATATTGTCTGCAAGAACACAGACCAAATCTATTCGGATTTCAGCCTAGACATTAGGTATTATTTTTCAACACCAAACCTGGTGATGGATTTAATTCTAAAAACACTAGAGAGGAAATAGGTCTAATCACCGATTTGGATCAACACTTATTTGTAGAAAGATCTATGAGGGGGGATATATTTTTCAGGGGGATCGTGTCTTAACAACTGATCCAACTGGACGGAACTCTGTTGCCAGCGACGGTGTAAAGTACAATAGTGTTTTTCTGGA
>JAQQPU010016096.1:0-20353 GCA_029168905.1 Artemia sp. Kazakhstan ARC1039
CCATCATGATAAGGTAGGGTGCATTTGCAGGTGAATGGTACAACAGCCATTAGTACAGCTAAAACAGCACAACTGCTGCAGATTTCCATGAAGAAATCATTTAATCAAATTCTAGCATGGCTGAGGGTAAATAAACTAAGAATTAACATGGCTAAGTCTAATTTTACTATTTTCTTGTGATAACTGGACTTTTACACATGGATCAAGGAATTAGATTTGTCCAATGGCATTATAAAACAGACTATATCTATACCTAGGGATTTTAATTGATGAAACTTTATCTTTTAAGCACCATGTAACTCTAACTAGTAAAATTCTGACCAGAAATCTAGGTATAATGAAGAAACTCCAGCATTGTTTTCCTAAATCTGTCCTTTGCCATCTTTAATTTTCTCTAATACACCTGTATATGCTTTATTGTTCAAGTATTTGGCTCTCTGCTTTTCCATGAATTCTAAAACCAATAAGGGTTCTACAAAATCATGCAGTAAGGATTTTAGCAGGCATACCAAAGGATTTTTGCAGGCATACCCAATTTTGAAAAGTTTGCTGGCTTCAGGCCTTTGTGAATTCTATGTATTGTGGTATATTTTTGGACTGCAGCAGGATATTCAACCTTGTTGTTTTGATGATTTATTGTCCAGTAGGTCTACTGTTCATTCTCATGATACAAGGGGCAGTGTTGAATTCTATGTACCTAGAGGTATTTCTTCCCATTCATGTTTTTCTGTTATTTTTAGAGGTACACAGAAATGAATAATTTAACCAGTGATATTAAGATTACTGGAGACCCCAATTTATTTAGAAAAACAATTAAGGAATTACTTTTTGTAGAATATGAGTTTTGATTGATTGATTTATTTATTAGGGGTTTTATTGATATGATGTTCCCAGAGGAAAAGTAAAATATATGATATTCTTTTATATTTATTGTTTAGTGAAATGATATTAGTGGTGTTGGTGGCCAAATGTTCTTTTTGTTGTTAGGATTTTGTTTTCTCCACCTCCCCAAAGGACAAGCTTTGCTTTTTAAAGGAAGTAGCAATAATTTTTTGTTTATATGTTTTGTCAATAAATCCTTCTCTCTAAAAAAAAATGGATTATCACATTTTTGGGAAGAGTTAAAAAAAAAAGGAATTCAGTTGTTTATTCACCTTTCCCCTTTGTCAGCTATGAATCATGTATAGCCTATATTTACCACCACAAGGAAAAGTGGTGAAACAATTCTTGACAAGACAGCTTTGTCTATCATGGAAAGAGGTTGAGTTAAGTGAATAATGCCCTCAGTGTATGCTGATGAATTCAGAGCATCAATGATCCCATGGGAATGTATTTTGAGGTACTTGACTCCACCCCTTCCCCCTCCAAATTACATTGACTGATTACAATCAAAAAAGCAATTATTGTCAAAAAGGCATTCAATGTGTTTGGGAATAGGAGAACATAAGAAATCTATTAGTACTACTTTTATTTTTATTGCCTCTTTTTTTTTCAAAATATAGATAGGCTAGGGTGTAGACTGTCATGCAGCCTGTGCAATCTTCTAAGTCTTAGAAATAAGGAAAGGGTAGAGATAGTTGCTTGACAACGCCTTCCCAGTGTGTAGGCTACTTTAGACCATGTATTCATTCCCAAAAGTACACCTCCTCCCTAATGGTTCCTTAAATTCCTTAAATCACAGCTTGGAGTGAAATAAGGACTTTTGATCCTGTTGAATCACTCCTTGTGATGACTGTTGTAGTTGGTTAAGTTCTGGTGGAAGATTCTGGTGCTTCCCAGTCAAACTTCCACAGTGTATCTTTCCACTCAGCATCCAGATGGTGTTTGAAAGCATCTGTTGATTCAGCAGCAACAGTGTCCTCCTTGAGGTTGTTCCAGAGGTTCACAATCGGATTTGAGAAGAAATTGCATCTTGCTCCAGTTGTAGCGTGATGATTGCGGATTCATCTAGGGTGTCCTCGTGTTTTGTGGGAGGTGTTGATCTCCAGGATCTCATTTTCTCAATTGGTTGAGAGGAGTTTGTGCACCTGGATCATGTCTCCACGTTTCCGTCTGTATACTAAGGAGGGGAGGTTGAGTTCCTTCAGCCATTCACTGTATGTCTTGTTTTCCATGCCGGCAATCATCTTAGTGGCTTTTTGTTGGATTTGCTCAAGAACTGCCTTGTCCTTTTTGAATCAAGGGGTGGCCAGTATCGTCCCCATCTCCAGTCTAGGTCTTACTAATCCTTTGTAGAGTTTGGTGATTACGTGTTTACTCCTGCTGGTGATGCTGTGTTTGATGATGCCTAGGGCTCTACTAGCATTGGCTGAGATGTTCTGTGAGTGGGAGCTGAATTTCAACTGGGAGTCAACGATGACGCCAAGGTCTCTCTCCTCCTGGACAGGCTCAATTGTGTGGTGACTTCCAGAATTTTGGGTCATGAGGTACTGATGTTTGGGGTTTTTGTGTCCAAAGTGTATGACCTTGCATTTTTCTGCGTTGAATTCCAGCAGCCATCTTTTGACCCAAGAGCACATGTGGTTGAGATCAGTTTGGAGGGATTGGATGGAAGAAGAGGTGTTGGCAGGACCTATGAGTTTCGAATCATCCGCATATAGGGTGGTTTTGTTGCTGGTGATGAGGGGTAGCTCATTTATGTAGATGTTGAACAGGTTGGGGCCCAGGACACTGCCCTGGGGAACCCCACTAGTGACTTTGATTTTGTCATAGAGGACATGGCTGTTTGGTCTGGTTGTCACTTTCACTTGCTGTGTTCTGTCCCTCAGAAAGTCCTCAGTCCAACTGACCACTTGTGGACTAAGTGATAGAGTAAGTAGCCTGTGAATGAGGTATTGGTGACAAACCTTGTCAAATGCTTTGGCTAGGTCCAACAATATTATATCCACAGGTAATCCTCTCTCTAGTAGGTCAGTTACAAGACTATATGACTCAAGAAGGTTTGTGTCCACCAATCTCTTTGAGTGAAAACCATGCTGACTACTGCTGATAAGTGAGTTGGCCTCAAGATGGTTAATGATACGCTTGTTTATGATTCTCTCCATGACCTTGCATGCCACACATGTAAGGCTGATAGGTCTGTAGTTTGCTGCAGAAGTTTTGCTACCCTTCTTGTGAAATGGGATGACTATTCCCTTCTTCCAGTCCCCTGGAAGCTTTCCTTGTGTCAGCAACAGATTGAATAGTTTTACCATTGGGGCTGACATTGCAGGGCTTAATTCCTTCATCAGTTGTGGGCTGAGACCACCAGGTCCCATCAATTTATTGGGATCGAGGTCCTTAAGCTGTTTGGTTACTTCTTTGATTGTGACTGGTGAGTGTACCATTGGGAAGGGAGTGTGAGCCTGTTCTGCTGGTGGGGGGGTTGATTGGGGGTCATCCATGGAGAACACTGAGGCAAACTGCTGATTAAGCAGGTTTGCTTTTTCAGAGGGGTAAGAGGATAAAGAGTTGTTGTTTACCAGGTCTGGTACGGAGTGTCTGCCTGGCTTCTTATGGGAGATGTATTTCCAGAATAATTTTGGGTTTTCCTTAACGGTTTTGGCCAGTCGTTCTTTGTAGTTTGAGGTCAGTTTTCTAGTTTCTTTTCTGAGGAGGTTCCTTGCAGTTTTGTACTGCTTGTACAAAGCTGTAGTCTTTTGTTTTGTGTACTTCTCCCAAAGTTTTCTCTTCCTGTTGCGTAGTTTCTTGATTTTTGGGGTGAGGAAAGGTAGAGTTTTGGGTTTCTTTTTCCATGTTATGCTGGTGTGTTTGGCTTGGCTCTCTAGTAAGGTCTTTTTTAGAGTTAGCCATGAGGCTTCGACATCTTCTGATATAAGTGTTTCCAGGTTAGCATCTAACAGCTCCTCCACCATCATCTTGTAATTTGTAAAGGATTGCTTGGTATATTTTGATGGTTTGGAGTTGAGTTGAATAGATGAGAAAACTGGCATGTGGTCACTTGAGCCAATTGGACTGAGAGTGTGTGTGTTGATCACCTTTTCTGGGTCATTTGTTATGACTAGGTCCAGTATGGAGGGATTTTGTCCTGGGCGCATTCTTGTGGGCATAGTTACTGTTTGGTACAGAAAGTTTTTGAAGAGGGCTTGTACTAATGGGTTTTGTTCAAGGCTTGACTTGGTCATACCTTGGCCATCTACCCAAGACACATTTGGGAGGTTGAAGTCCCCTGTCGTGAGCAGGGTTGCCTTTGGGTAATTGCATAGTATGAATTGCGTCATTTCAGCAATTGCTCTTTCAGAGGACAGCTGGCAAGGGCTGCTGGGGCTCCTGTAAATTGAGCTTAGGACAAACATTTTGTTAGGTAGGGACAGGGAGACCCATGTAGCTTCAATCCAAGGTAAGTAAGAATTTAGGACAGAAATTTCTTTTACCTGGAATTCCTTGGAAGCTAGAACAGCCACTCCTCTTCTGCGGTTTGGATCAGACAGATTGCTGAAGATGTTGTATCCAGAGGGGCAGATTGAGTCTTCTGTCAGTTGAAATCTTGAGTTCTTGGGGCAAATTTCTGTCAGAGTTGCAATGTCTATCTGACTTAGTTGGAGCACTGTTGCCAGTTCTGGCATCTTGTTGGTAATAACATCAACATTTGCCGTCATAATGTTCACAAGTTTTTGGGTGTGTCTGGGCAAGTTTTTATTCTGCTCACTAATATTCTCACTTTTGGTTGAAGTGGGTGAATTGCAGCTTAGGTACACAGAGCTGCTAATGAGGGACGAGGCAGAAGGGCATGGGGACGTAACTGTTAATTCACTGTTTATACATTTACACAAACTTGCGTTTACATCATTATTATCACTCACACGTGAACTATTTACAAGGGGGACGAGACGGTTTGAGGTAGTGGTTATTCTTGCATGCTCAAGCAGCTCTCCATTGGTATTGCTTGAGTTTGACCGTTTTTTTTATTTTGCCCTTTCTTATCACTAGGTCTGTTTCTCCGTTTGCCTGTCTTTTCTTCATCTCTTCCAACAAGGCTTTTCTAGCGTTGCGATCTTCTTTGGAGCTGTCGCCATAGAATTGAATCGGGTCTTTATGCTGGTAGGACGCATCCAGGATAAGCTTCTTGTCAGTGAAGCTGGCTACCGTGAATAGGACTGGTGGGTGTCGCAGAGGTTGTCCAGCCGTGGGGGCTGAGGCTGGTAGTCTTTTCACGTTGAAGACTTTGGTTGCTAGTTTGTAGTTGTCCTGGAAGTATTTGGCAAGGATGTCTTTGTCACTTGCTTGGATCGGAATCCCGTATCTGACAACGTTAAGTTTTTGAATTGAATTTATCAAGTATTTTGGGCAATAGGTTGCATCAAGACTGGGCTGGGTAATTGTAGACAGAGAAAAGCCAAGACAGATAGTCCAAGTAATTGAGAGGCAAATGTTTAAATGGCTGGGGCACGGGTAAATGGCAGGAGTATGAATGACTCTCTTATTGAACACATACTTGTCAGGTTAGTTTTTGGAAAGGCATGCCTCCCTAGAGTCTTAGGCATGCTGATCAAGAATTTAAAAAAGAGGCAAACAAGGCAGACCCACCTATGGTCTTAAGAAGGTTGACCAAGAATTTAAAATTGACATAGGACCATAAATTTGCTTGAAATAACAGGCAAAACAATCGTTTAAAGCCATTTTTATCTTTCAAATAGTACCTATTCGTTGCCTAAGCTTAGCCCCACATTCTAAAAAAAAATTTGAATTTTTCACACATATTTTAAATTTTTGGGTCACTTGCCCGAGACTCTGGGCGGGTGGGCCTGTCTTGCTCTGTCTCTGCCTGTCTTGCTCACTTCTGACTATACGGCGTATATGTTCGTCTAGTGCATCTGGTGCAAGCCCCGTCACTTGAGCGGTAATTGCCGATTCAACAATTGCTTTTACCTCGAGAACATTGCATTTTGTGGCAAGTTCATTGTGAATCTCTCTGAGACCCTTGTTGACTGTGGTCGTTATGCTAGCAATGTCCTCTCGCACCTCTGATTTGAAAGATTCGATGGCTTTGGTTAGGGTGTCGGCGTCGCGCACAGGCTTGTTCAAGATGCACCAGGGGCAGCTCCATTCACAGGTCATTGTACAATTCATTTTCTCTAGCAGGACGTACTGTTCATCACTTAATCCTAGGCACTCAATACAAAACCAGTTAGGACATTTGTCACAGTTGACGGCTTGCGAGTTCTCGTCCAGGCTTTTTGCACATCCCAGGCACTTATCTTGTCCTTTTACGGGGCTCTCACGTTGTCTCTTTTTTGGTGCCATTTTTTTTTTTTTTTTTTTTTTTTTTTTTTTTTTTTTTTTTTTTTTTTGGTCCTAGACATTGGTTTCACTGTATGTAAAACAAAAAAAAACACTATTTGCCTCACAAAATTCTTATTGTTTTATGTGCAGCAGGTTTATATTAATCACTTTTGTCTTTTTTCCATTCCAATCTTTGTTTTTTTATTATTTTAAAATAATATGATGTAACTGAAATTCATTAATATCACTGTGTACGGTAAGATCCCCCAGCAATAGGACAGTGCCTAATCTTTGACAAATATATCTTTTTTAATGTATCCTTCTTAAACTTGGACAAAATGCTCATAACATTCAGTGATGTATATAGTTTTAGATCAGTAGTTCCCAACCAATTTTGGGCCATGCTCCACTTAGAAATTTCTAAAATCCTGATGCCCCCCCCCCCCCAGAGGCTATTAATTTGGTATTTTGGGGGGTTGTTCACTAGGCATATTTTATGCTAAAGAAAAATATTATCAATATAAAACTCCTTTTATATAGTGCATAACATTATTGCAATATTATCCTGTATATTTTTTGCTCTTTAAATGCATATGAATGTGAGGTCATTTGCTTTAAAAAAAAAAATTCTCAATCAAGAGTGGATCCAGGATTTTTGTTTGGGGGGGGGGAGGGGGGTTACTAATTTTCGACTCGTTAAAACATTTTTTTCTTTTTGGGGGGGGGGGGGGTAAAAATGGGGGCCCCCCCCCCCCACTGGATATGGCCTTGTTCTTAATTAAGACTGTGATGTATAGATGCCCAAAGGGCACATCAGGGAACATATGGGCATATCATGCCCATGACCCACAAAAATATTGCCCTGTCCCACTGGTGGGGCCTGCTCCCTATGCTGGGAATCCTGGTTTTGAAACTAGGCTACAATTTTGACTTCTTTCAGCAAAATAAGATAGTTATTTGTAAGGTTTGTTGCTCTGGTTGAAAAGGGCCTCTTGGTTATCTTCTAGTAATAATCTAATAAAGGTTGAAAATTGCCCACTTGAGACTCTATGAGGCAGGCCTATAAGACTTAGGCTGATTGTTTGTCTGCCAGTCTGGGCAACTTCAGTCCCCCATTGTGCCCACTAGTCTAGTGAACATTGTCAATCATGAGCCAACTCATGAATCTTGGTCATCCCCATTGCAATTCCTGTGGGCTTTTCCAGGACTGGCAATTTTTCCAGTACATTTGCCCAATTGCCTAAAAGTTCTGTGGACATGGTTAGTCATAAATCTTTCAATCATTTTTTAAGGGTCTCCAATTGCATTGAAATGGCTCACAGAACTGATAGACTATTTGAATTACCCTTACTCTATGCCTATCTATCCACAAGTGAAATGAATTATTTCTATACAATTCTTAAAAAGCTGTGCCAGAGGGACAGAGACTATCTGTCTTGGCTTAACTCTAATCAGTTATGGCTCTCAAGTTTTTCATCACTTCCACCAAATTAAGTTTAGTTCAAAATCAACAGACTGAAGGACAGTAGTAATAAAAACAATTAATCTCAAAATTTTGTCAATGCTTTCAGGAACATCAACCATGAATTCATCAGCTATCAAAGTCCCTTTCAAAAATGATGGTAGCTTCCTAGAAATGTTCAAAAAGATGCAAGAAGAACAAAAAAAGCAGTTGTCAGATGATTCAGCTACAGAACAAAAGAAGGATCTCAAAAACAAGAATGAAAAGAAATTGGCTGATAAAGCTGGTGTACCAACACCCCCATTGCCTATTGTAAGTTTACCATAAAGTGTTGCCTTTTCTTTTTTAATACAGTTTGTATTGTTTTTATACAACTTTTATTGTTAACTTTGAAAAAGGCTCCACAGAAAATTTCAGTCCTAAAAAAATACAGTTTTAGTTCTGAGCATTTGCAGAACTTGTATTGTAATAAAATTGCATTGTGTAACTTTAGAAAATGAATTTTTTCAATTGTGATTTTTTAACTGTTTGCTTTCCTTTGGCTTATTAGATCAACTTATTGGTTTAACAGCTCTTGTTTTTTTTATTAGTATTGATATCAAGAAGATGTTGGCATAAAGACTAATATGTATGGAAAGTATGGCCATAAGTTTTACTTTCTAATCTGCTGTGACATAATAATATTAATTTTGTGTCATCAAGTTATGACGATTTTTGGTTGACATTAGATTGGCTATACTTTAACCCAGACAGATCTAATTGCTTGAAATGTTTCTAAAAAATATATGTCATAGTTGGAAATCAAGTTTTTGAATAGGTCTTCAGCAAATATGAGCAGAATAATTTTCTTTGGCCAAGTGGACTAGCATGTGTAAGCTTGCTTTAAATTTAAAATATTGATTAAATTAAAGGAAAGCCTTCTTATTTGTATGTTTTTCTGCTTTTACAATTTTTTTCCCCTTTTTTTTATATTCTTTCAAGAATAAAGGCCATATGCTTATCATACTGAATTGAAGTTGCTCAACATTAGCTCAGTTGTGAGAATTTTTACAGGTTGGAAAACGTAAAGCTAACAAGGTGCTTCCTACTGGGATAGTAAAGAAACAAAAAACTATTGAAAATGAGATGGTAAGTTCACAGGTATTTATTATTTTTAATCTATTATTAATGCTAATTGAGTTATAGTAAATATCATTGAATCTTCTATATTATAGAAGAAAATAATAAACTATTTGAGATGTAAGTGCTCCATTGTATTTTTAATTTAAATTATTTTTATGATCAAACACAAGTAGCATAGGCATATGAGGATCTGAACCTTGGGAGAATGGAGGGATCAGAGGGTTTTTTTGGGAAAAGAGGGTTATCTGAAGATTTCTCCAGGTGAGAGAAGGGCAGTATACCCAGAAATGATTAACTTTTAAACATGCATTTTTCTTATGAGATATGACCACTATTTTGGACCCCATTTATCTTTTGCAAATGTGTTTAGTAGGAAAAAGCTATTCAAAGTCTTGTTAAATTCTTAACTGAATATATGCAGAGAGGGGGGGGGGTACAAACCTCAGAATGATCTAAAGTAATCCCCCAACACATCACAAAAAATAATGGTGTTGATTTTTTTTTTTTGAATTTTCACCCCATCTTAAGGGTTTGTGTGCATGTATGTTCATAACCATGATTTTGATATATTGACATTCTGGTGTCCTAATATATAAAAAAGACTAATGAAATAAACAAAACCTTTGTATTTCCCTCACTGATTGAAAGTTGTTTTGGTTGTTGGGAAGATGAGTGTTTGTGAATAAAAGGAAGAAAATATCCTGTTGTATTGAGTTTGGTTTTTCTTCTGAAAGATGCAAATTATTTTTTTTTTCAGAATTTCTGAAATGAAAATTATTTACCTGAAGCAATGTTGTTAAATCAGTGTTTGCAGCATGCAGTTTTGCAACATATCTAGTAAAATGTCTAATGTATAGATCCAAGCTTTGTTAGAAGTAATAGATATAAGCTCCATTCCTAAGCTCAGTGGCATCAGTTTGGATGCAAGGGAGATGAGTATCCCCCCTCCCTGAATTCGCCTAGATTTTGAAAAATGCTTTTTTTGGTATTTGCATTGAAAAATTTGAGCAAAACAACAAAATTACCCCCTTGATTTTGAAAAATATCCGCTCCTCCTAACTTTTTGTGAAATAACGCCACTATACAAGTTGTTCCATTCAGTAAGGATAAGCCAAGACAGCAGGATAGAAAATATTACCTCAGTCATCAACTTATTCATCCCCATCAATCTTGGTAGCTAAGGAGTTAGTCAGGTTACAACACATTTAGGGCTGAATGTGTTTTAACCCTTGTGTTTTTACTTATTGACTGGATGGATAGCTTTAGATTCACAAATATTTTGTCAATTCATGCCATTAATAGATCTTGTGGAAAGACATTATTCCACTATTTGGTGACTTCCCTTCTGTACAAAAAAGTTTATTGTTTGAGATATTGTAATTATTTTCTTTATATACTGCAAGTCCTCGGATGAGAGTGGGACAGTAAAAAAATAAATCTAATTTCACAACATGGATAAGACTCAGCATGGATAGACTCAGCAATTAGCAGCATTGTGGGATTCCAGAGGGAGCTGGGCCTCGTTGTTCTTCCCGTGTATACGTCCCATGTGTAATTTCAGAGTTACATAACTTCAAAAAAGAGAACATTAGTGATTCTCTAACTTTTACTGGGGTATCTCAATAACTTCACTGTATTTATGGTAAAGGAAGTTGTTTATAATTATGATTTTTCCAATATTTCTCAAATTTTAAACCTGGGAAAAAAATATATTGTGAACAGATTTTCAGTTGATGGTCATTTCCAGTATGTGATCAATTAGGTTCAGGCATTTTCCGTAAAAGCTAATTTACAGAAGAAGATTCATCAAAAGGGGAGAACCGCCTTTGTTTATTGTGAAAAGCTTTTATAGATATTAATAAAAGAAAGTACACCTACCTTGATAAAATATATTGTACCAATTAAGCCTGGGAAACTTGTGATGCTTCCTGTTTGTGCCAGATTCAAAGTTCTCAATTTTGAATACTTTTGAAAAACAGGGTTGTCAGCACTGTAATAGTTATTAGTATCATAATGGATTAATAGGCTAAATGAACGAATAGATTGATGTAGCTAAAAATTAGTTTGTTTAACTGGTCCAAATCATTGTTTGCTATCAAAATAGTCTTGAGCACCATCTATAAACTTGTCACATTGTTCTTCTGACTCTTGTATGTTCCTGGTGTTGTGCTGATCCTGGAGCCACTTTTGTGCATGGTTTCTAACTTCTTTAGTGCATCAAAGATTTTTCCCATATAAATCCTCTCAGAGATTCAACAAATTGAATAGGGTTGTAGGGGTAGGGAAGGGTGCAGTCCCAGTTCTTAAGTGTTAACTGGGTCAGCAGTCCCATGCGTGGGCATGCGTTGGCGTGATGCAAATCGACACCTTTATTCAAGAGTTCAATATGTTTGGTTCAAATGCAATTTGTTAAATGTGAGGTAAGGTACCTGATACTGCATCAGGTACTATCTCAAAAGGCATCTCAAAGGATACCTGATCAAAAGGCATGCTGCCTTTTGATCAGCACTATCTTCATTTTATTTCATTGCTTCTATTTTCCTTACTTGTTTGGGGAGGGGGGGAGTTCCCTGAATAAAAGTTTGTTTCTTTGCAATTTTCTAAAAATTGAAATCCTCAAATACACAAGCTTTAACGCGAAATACAATTGTTAATTTTTGGGAGATTTTTTCATAACCCAATTTTTGTTCAGAGACATCCTCCTCCTCCTCCCCCCCTGGGTCAAAAATACTGGTAAAAAAAATCAGGCATAGTGTATATTCAAACATAAAGATCCCACCTAAATTATCTAGATATAGTGGTACTTATGCTTTATATATATCACAGCGCTATAGACTCTACAAGGAAATACAAATGGAAAGCCGTCAAACGGGCATTTGCAAGGATAATGGATTGCAAAGCGTAATTCCTTATCGCGTTTACAATATTTAAACTGTTGTTTTTGGGGGGTTTGGGGGGGGGAGAAGGTACCTAGGTTAGGTTACGTATTTAATATATGCTATGCTTTACTCCCCACTCCCCCTAATGTGCAAATATATAGCCCAAATTTGTTCCTAAACTATTATATTTTCATACTATTTCATTTTTATTTCATTATTATGAACAAAACTTGACTCCTTTCGTGTGTTATATATAAAGCATAAGTACTGATATAGTAACCGCTAGGAGTGCTAGTCACCAGTGGTGAATCTCCAGCATTTCTATTGGGAGGGGGGCAAGAGGGGTCCATATCCGGATAGTCAAGGGGCATGGTATATATAATAATTCTTTCTCCACATTATTGGGGGGAGATAACTGCCGCTCCCCACCCCAAACGACGCCCCTGCTAGTCACTCTCATCTCAGGCAGACTAGCATGTAGGAAAGTAAATGATATCTAAGAAAATGATTGCTAAAATTGGAAGGATTTACTAATAAGTATTGGCTTCCTCAGCCAAAATTCTCAGTATTTCAAAGTGGTTACTTTTGATATTGTTATAACAAATTTCCAGAATAGATTATTGATCCAAAATTTCCACCAATTTGGGAAATCGTTACCAAAGGTATTTGAAGAACTTGCTTGGTAATGTCAAAACTGAGTCAAGGTTTAGGCCATGAAGGCCCAGTTTCTTCACACAGATCCAAAAAGCATAATACCAATTACCAATATTTTATTACAATAATACCATAATACCAATATTTTTATTCAAAAATAGACTATAATAATAAAATTATACAAAATCCCCCTCCAACTCATATTTCAAATTCTTCTTCTTTTCTTTCCCCTATACAGCGTTCTTTGATCTACACTGAAACATCCCTGTTTCAGTGTAACTCCCTTTCTGGTTTCCTGTACTCCCTTTCAATTTAATTCCCTTTCTCGTTTCCTCTTCTCTTTCGCCCTCTTGACCATGGGTTGGTGATGCCTCATGCAATGGCCACAATCCAACCAGATCTTGTATTTTCCTCTCCTACTCCTGATAATAAAATAGAAAATTAATCTCATTTCCTTCGCTTTTTTTACTCTAAGACTCCCTGCTTAATTGTAATCTAATTCATCATTATTTCACTATCATTTCCTTTACTCTACCACCTATGTACCTTACCTCTTACTCGGCATTCCATAGCTTTCTACCTTTGTAATTCCTCACATACCCAATTGTTTTTCTCCCAATACATTTTATCTCCCTTTTTCCTTTTTTTTTTTATCAATTTCCCCGTTCATACGATTTTCCATCCATTAATTTACTATATAATAATTTCAAAATTCACATTCTAGCTACCCACGGCTGCAAGGGGCTGCTCCCATTCATTAGGCCTATAACATATAACATTAAAATACAAATTTACAATTCATACACATTTTTGAACTTTAAAATACTTTCACTTTTCTTTTTCACTACATTTACATAAATAAAAAAAAAACGTAACACCATTTTTTTTTTTTTTTTTCAAATAAATCCCATTTCATCATATTCTACTTTCGCTGGGCCTTGCTTTATTGGGTAGCTACAACAACCTTCAAATAAATTTCCCAAAAATCAAATATTTCACAATCCAGGCGAATCGTATCCCCCTCAATGCATAAAAAAAACCACTAATTCAAATCTAAACTCTATAATCTAAGTCTCAAATACTTCAAATCTAAACTCTATAAATTTTTTTAAATCATACAAAATCCTATATTATTTCTATATTGAAAAAATATAAATACAACAAACGGGTCTATGGCCAGTAAATGAAAACGAAGAAAAAACAAAAACGAATATTTCGCTCGTATCAAACAAGGCGTCTTCAGCGTAGAGAAAAAAAAATAAACTAAAACTAAAAAATATAGATAAGACTAAAATAGACTCACCTAAAAATATAATATACAATTGCTTAAAATTTACCATTCGTGAAACCACCTCACAAAAGTAACTGGATTAAACCTTTTAAAATAACAAATGAATAAGATACATACCAATCCTTGGGGAGAAAATCAAACGAACTTTACTCAAACATAATATTTTAACTTGTTTTAAATCAATCAGACCACTGAGTAACTTTCTAAATTCTGGAAAAGATATAACACGGAATATTTTGTCAAGTGGAGTTTATAGCATCCTTTGCTCTTGCGGGAAATTTTACGTCGGTCGAAAACACCAGCAATTCATAGAAAGATTTATTGAGCACCGGAATTCAATAGATAATGCTCTAAAATTTAGAAAACCTCCAGACAGTTTCACTTGAGCCTTAGCAGAACATATATTTTTTAATTCGGACCATTTTGCGCAGTTCGAGGAGGCAACAGCCATTTCCAATGATAAAGGTTTCACGCAATGGGCTCTTGAAGCATTAGAAATTAAAAAACATATTTTTGCAGGTTTATCAGTTAATGGAGATACTGGGAATGTAAATATTGATCCTATTCATGATACTATTTTAAAAAAGGAACCCATATTTAAAAAAAACTAAAGTATTGCAAAATGTCCAGGGGTTAGTTCAAATAATAAACCTAAGCGAATCGCAGCTTCAAAAGCTTTGCATAAAATTGTGTCGCAATAATTTATTCCTTGTTCATTTAATATTTTAAAAGGTTTAATCCGGTTACTTTTGTGAGGTGGTTTCACGAATTGTAAATTTTAAGTAATTGTATATTATATTTTTAGGTGAGTCTATTTTAGTTTTATGTATATTTTTTAGTTTTAGTTTATTTGTCGTATTTATATTTTAGTTCCCGTTTGTCGTATTCATATTTTTTCTGTCATGGCTGGCCAGTTCAGCTTTAGATCTTTTATATTTCTATATTCCCTAAAATTATGTTCAATCATAAACCCCATACATTCTAAATATTCAATTAAATTTAAATTTTACCCAACATATAAACTTAAAAATATTGACAAAATCTTGAAGCTAACGATTATAATCTAAAAATTTTAATCAAACTCTAATAAAAATTCTAATCAAACACTTCATTAAAAGTTCGAAATATTCAACTTAAAATCTAATACTATTCCATAAATATATATTCCATCTTTCTTTCTTTCCGCCAATGCCAATAGCTATCTTTGCCAATAGTTCCTCTCTTCCTCACCCACTCTCCATGTAGAATAGCATACCTTGGTGGTGTCAATATGTCCACCAATGTTTCCTTCATTTTAAGAACCCCACTCGTGAGGTTCAGATCGGCTTGTGGAGACAACGCTCATCCTTCAAAAGAGAGAGGAGAATCACCCACCCCTCGCCAGCTATCAGTGGGAAGAAGCGCTTGATCATCAGAACTGGCACTAGCCAAAGAAATTTTCTCCCACCTCGGATCGCTCTTCAAGGGACATTTTCTTGTGCAATGGCCAGTGCTCCATTTCTTCAGGATGGTTTAACCCCCCCCCCCTGCTGTATTGCAAAATCTTTTATACGTTTTGGCTGATGATCCTTTCTTATTTATCAGGTTTTGTTTTGGAAAATAGTCAGTGAAAATTGCAAAACTAAAAAAAAATTCGATAACAAGTCAAATAAAAATATAATGCAAGTTTCCGCGTTAAAAATTAAGAAATTTATCTTACTCTTGGTCCAGGGCATTTTTGCCCATCCCCAGCAGAAGCTGTTAATACAACTACAATCTTGATGAGGTTAAAAATTTCTAAATAATAAATCTTGTTAGAGGTTGGTGGTGATTTTCGTTTACAATTTCAGACTTAGTTATTACAATTAAGTACCTCATGAGATTTGTAAGTGTAGTTTTTTTTTCTTTTGTAATAAGAAGGGAGGTATCCCCCCCGAAGCGCCATTGTTCAGATTTATTCTAAATGATGGGAGATTAGAGGTTAATAATGCCCCGCCCCTTTCTATCTTTATCTGAAGGTTCGTGGAGAGTTAGACAATTGGGACATTGAAATGCACTCTTTTAAGCATATGCCCATACCACCTCCTGCACAATAGCCCACCGTCTTTCCTTCATTATAGATGATATGCAATTAAACATTACCAAAGATAATTTCATGAAAAGATGTGAATTAACTTGATTAAATTAAAATAAATATCCATATTAACTACTTGTATGGACTACGTGAATTTTCAGGACCCACTGTGCCTTTATGTAGCATTACTTCTTTCCCAACTGGGAAGCAAAACATGTAAATTTGTGATACTTCGATCGCCAATTGGACCAAAGATTTGCGGTGGATTTTGATCGCAATTAGTCTAAAGAGCACCAAATTGTCAGCGATTCAAAATCGATCTCAGAATTTTCAGTCGATAACAGTTTGGTTCTTTTTGGACCAAATTATAGTTGGGTGCCATAAAATGGCAGAAATTGCTTTCCCGTGGTGTAATCTATTTGTTTACTTAAAAAGAACTAGAATTTTTAATTTCCGTTCGATGCGATTACCTTTAGAAAAAACAATAAATAAATACGCATCTGTAACCTTTCTTCTGGGAAAAGAAATGCAACATTCCACATTTTTGTAAGTAGGAGTTTGAAACATCTACATTGGCGTGTTATTTTCATTAAGTTTGCAGCCTATTTGGATGATTTTCATCAAAATCGCTAGTCCGTTTGGGGGAGTTTTGATAGATGTCGTTAAACGTGATGAATTTTATGTATATTGAATCAGGGCTAAAAGGGAATTCTTTTGATGTTTCAAGTGCTATTAGAATTCTGTTTTCTAGAGTTTCGGTTACTATTGGCCTGAGTTTCTCCTTAGTTCCACTTCTTTTACCATGAACTGTTTGATTACTTGCTATTTAATTCATAGAATGTGATTTTTACTTTTTTTATCTACAGAATATAACCTTAATACACCGAATTTGCATAGAACTAGCTGCTGCAGACATGCATGTACGTATACCGTTGTTCTAGGGAGGGGGTGGGCGGGCGAGAAAATGGGTCATAATCATGAGAAAAAGGGCAATGTCTCTGAAAAGGGAGGGGTGGTAGCGAAAAAATTGGGTCATAAACATGAGAAAACTGGTAAAGTCTCTGAAAAGGGAGGGAAGTGGGCGAGAAAACGGCTCATAATCATGAGAAAACGGGCAAGGTCTCTGAAAGGGAGGGGAGTGGACGAGAAAACGGCTCATAATCATGAGAAAACGGGTAAGGTCTCTGAAAAGGGAGAGGAAGGGGCGAGAAAACGGGCAAGGTCTCTGAAAAGGGAGGAGAGTGGGCGAGAAAACGGCTCATAATCATGAGAAAATGGGCAAGGTCTCTGAAAAATGTATGAAAGCATAGGATAATTTTTGAGATTTCTTGAGAAAGGTTATTAGGTTTAAGCCCCTCTTCATATGTACAGCTTGCTTGAAGAGTTCCAGTCAAATCAACTGCTCCGATAAATGGCCGTATAAAAAAAGGGGAATAAGAGCTATCAAGTTCACAGCTCAAATGTTTCTCGTTTTTTCTTTTTATTCTAACGCAAAATCCTCTAATTTTATTGATTTTAATTATATCAGCTCTTTCTTAAAAAGAAGAAAAATGTGAGGCTATTTAAATTATTCATTTCTAGCCATTAACTGACTTGAGTTGGTAGCTCAGTTTTTCATCCTGTGATTTTATTTACCTTAATTGGATTTACACTTACTAATTAAAAGAAGAAAATATGAGCCCATGGGTAGGACTCACCATATTGGTTATTTCATTTTAGAATTTTTAGTTATTTATTTCTAGCCATTAGGAAAATTAAGTCCAATGGAGCGATACCTACTCGAGGTTAAGAAATACAAAGAAGTCACATGTAAAGAAGAAAACGTTGGAAGGCCAATTATTAAGTAAAGTTTAAACCCGGTTTTTAATCTTATCTTTGTGATATATGTCTTTTTTTTACTGTTTTACTAACGTAATAAAATTTTGTATCGATTAAATTTTGTGGAAGTTCCCTCTTATGGTTTATATTATCTACGTTTAGGGTAATCATTTTCTTCATTTGTGTTTAACATGTCTTGTATTTAAAAATTTTAGCGAAAAACTATGTATCGTTATTTAAAAAAAGGAGGAGGGTGGAATGCTAGGGTAAAATTAATGAAGAACCTGAAATTTTGAAAGATTTTAGCCTATAGCTGGCTGTAGCCAATAAGACTAACCTTAAATTAAAGCTGGTAACGGAATGGAATTTGGTATCAGTTATATTTTGGATGTGCCTTGTTATAATTAATTTTGTCAATCTTGTGGGGTTTTCAGTCTTTAAAAAGTTTTTTTTTTTCATTTGTTTTTAGATGTCTTGATTTTGGAATATTTGCTCCGAAATTCCCGCTGTTTTGGTCTAAAAGGAAGACCGCGCGAGGAAAGTGCGCGGAGAAATATGAAAGTTCTAAAGAGTTTGGTGAATAGCCAATGAAATTTGCATTAATTTAAAGGCGGTTATAAAAAAAAAAAAAACATTTAATAAAGTCAGGACATTTTGTTCTACCGATGTAATGGGATTTGATATCAAATTTTTGAGGAACAATTGGAGCGAAATATTAAGAACATCGGATAGCAATTTAAGTTATTATATTATTGTAGACCGAAACATTAATCGATATTTTTCTTGAAATAAAAATGAAAGTCAATGTTTGTATTAAAGCTGTCATGTATAAAAAAAAACAACTAATTAACTAATTAAGAAATATTCATTTAGAATTCATGAAAAACATTACAAAACTTGATAATTAGATTGAAATGAAATTTAATAATCAAATGTTGAAATTTCAACATTCCTCTACGACAACTCCTTCTATACGAAGTGTCTTGGTCAGAAAAACCAAAAATAAAATTAATATACATTGCACCCAAATTGTTCTTTCCCTAGGCAGCGCTATTACGCTGCCTATGGTTTAGCTTTTCTTGAGAAACGCATATAACTTACCAATTCTGATCACCATTGTCATCTTTAATATAATGTGTTATTACATAAGAATTTTGTAAGGGGAGAAGCCGGCTTAACATTGATTTATGTCATTTGTACAAAATCACGATCTCGGGCTCTGCTCAAAGCAATTATTGTTTTTTCTGACCAAGGCACCTCATATAGAAAAAGATGTAGTAAAAGCTTCAAGGGGGGTCATTCAATTGTAAATTTAAAATTCTAGTGCTGTTTTATAGAGTCAAAAGTGATTGGAGGGCAACCATCTCCCTCTACACCCATCATTTTTCTCAAAATCACGATCTCGGCCTGTGCACGATGTGCTCAAAGTAATTATTGTTTTTTTTTTTCTGACCAAGGCACTTCATATAGAAAAAGATGCAGTAAAAGCTTCAACAGGTGTTCACTCAATCGGAAATTTAAAATTCTAGTACTGTTTTATAGAGTCAAAAGTCATTGGAGGGCAACCATCCCCCTCCGCACCCATCATTTTTCTAAACACATCCAATGTTTTTTTTAGATAGCCATTCTTTTCAGTACAGTTGAAAGGTCCAGCAATTATGTCCTTCAGGATGACATAACCCCCCCCCCCCACAGTCCTAAAGGAAAAGGGCTATAAGTTCTACTAGCTGCTCATTATTAGCATATAAGGTTTTTGTGGAAGGTATGGTCGTATAGTATTTAGAGAGGGTACATTCAATTGGAAATAAGAAGTTATAGTAACCTTTTAAAGAGTTGAAAGAGATTGCAGGGCAACTAGCTTCCCTCTCGTTATCTTTTTTGCAAATGTATCCGATAGAAGTTTGAGATAGCCATTTTGTTCAAATTAGAAAAAAGGATATAATAACAAGACCTTGGCGATTGAAACAATCTCAAAAATGCTGGTAGCAAGGGTTGTAACTTATGCTCCGGGTGTATATGAGATTTTTATGGAAGGCATGGTTGTATTAACTTTAGAGGAAGCTCATTTGATTAGAAATTGAAAGTTCTGGTTTCGTTTTGAGCTTCAAAAGTGATTGAGGGAAACTAGCCCCCTCCCGATGCCCTGTTTTCCCCAAAGGTATCTGATTGGAATCGAGAGATAGCTATTTTATTCAAAATGGTCTAAAGACCGTCTAAAAGGTTGTCAAAAGTGGGTCAAAACGGGATTCGAAAAAAAAAATTGGGACCCCTAAACGTATCATGGTGAAACTTCTGGGATATTATAAGGGAGATATTTAACTATCTACTAGTACTACTATTACTACTACTGCTAATACTACTACTACCACTACTATTACTTCAATTGCAGCTATTTGTAAGGCTAAGAGCATCAAGATAAAAATTTCAAGAAGCATATAAATACACAGGTTATCAAAAAGACATATCGGCATGTTTTTATTGTATTAAGTTGAAACTTCCTGGACTGAATGAGAGGGATGTTCAGCTGGAAGAAAGGAAATATTTTAATACCACTGATGCTACTAGTACGAATACTCTTAATAATCCTGCTAGAACTGCTACCACTTAAACTGCAACTACTATTACAACTATGCCTAAGGATTTCCACTGAAAGCAGGGAGCAACATTAAATCTTAAAATAAACAGAAATTATTACATATATGAGGGGGTTGTCCCTTCTTCAAAACCTTGCTCTTCGTGCTTAACTTTTAGTGCTCCTAAAAGAGCTTCTTATTGCTTTAATTAAGCGACCCTTGTGTCTCAGGAGTCGTTCCTAAAGAATTGAAACAGAATTCAAACTAGTGTAAAGAGCA
>JAQQPU010016098.1:0-17372 GCA_029168905.1 Artemia sp. Kazakhstan ARC1039
ATTATTGTAGGTTGCGAATCTAATCATTTTCTTTTAAATTCAGCAGTTTTTTATAACAGTTTGGCAAGTTTGTGTTTACATCATGGACCAAATTAATTGCCCAAGAAATTTTAGTTGCACCATGGTCTATAGGTCTGGTAACTATGGAAACCTTTTTTTTTGTTAATGATGATTTCATAGAAAATATTATTTTTTTAATATGAATCATCCAGTGTTGTTTAAAATATTAGTCCTAAGGGACTAACAAATTTGATATTTCAAATTTAGTAATTAGAATTATAATTTTTAGGGGTTGGAAGCTTCAAAGTATAAAAACACTATGGATTGCTTTTCACAAATTTGGAGAAATGAAGGACCAAAAGCGTAAGCAGTTTAAATTTTTATCTTCTCTATAAGGATTCTTATCCTTATTTTGTCATTATTTTTGTTGATTTTTTTATCATTATTTTTTTTAAGTTTGGGTTTTGCTAGTTCTGGTTTTGATGTTTTATTTTATCTGTTTTCCTACGCTTTTAACGTTTTAACGCATGACAACGATTTGACTTACCTGAGATTCTGCTTTATCCATTTATCGATTTATATTTTTGAAATTTGCTTTGAATTTTTTTAGATTGAAAAATAAGTTAGAAACTTGCGAAACTAGGATAATGCTCTTATTTTTAGTTTTGATTTTTATCTAAGAACACGTACAAGTAATGCTTAAATTCTTGGTCATTAACGGTAGAATTGAATTTAACAACCCCTATGATATTACATCTTTTTGCGTAAGTAATAACTGTAGACCTGTTGTAAAATCCATGGCTGTGGAGTCTGAGTTTTAGTAATTTTTTGCTGAATAGAGTCGGTATATTGAAAATGTCTGGAGCCAGAGTTGGTTGTAGCTTATAACCGACTCCATAGCCCTGGTAAAATCTAAAGACCATAAATCAACAGAAAGATGACCATTTGTACTATTTGTAGCGCTGCTATTGTTAGTACTCATAGGTTCATATCTGTCTGTGGCTCTAGTCGTTCCCAACTTCTGTAAGAACCATGTTGAATGTGTCAAACTAAAGATTAGGCATAATTGGTAAGAGAGGGATAAATTCATATCTTGGATAAATAAACAATGAATGACATCCAAGGCCATATCCAGGGGGGAGGGGACCGGATTACAGCCCCCCCCTTTCCAAAATTTTGTCCGACTTACATATTCTTGACTCGTGTTTTAAAGTTTTTTGCGGGTGCGCCAAGTTTTTCGCCAAGTGCTGAAAACCATGTTGTGACTAAGATGGGCCCAGGGTTGCATAAAGCCACCATTCATACTGGAGGTCCTAGGTACTTCTTGTTGTCCGGTTCTAAGCCTTTTTTTATTTTTAAATTTATTTTTAAATTTATTTAAAATAAAAACAGCGCTAAGTCTATGGCCTATCGCTGAACATACACATTGGGCTAGTTGTCGTAAAGAAGGTATATGTTTCCAACTTGGTTTTTGCTGATTTTTCGCCCATTTTTTCTCAATCCGTCACCCGCTACAACCAAAATCATAACTTTATATGGAGATATTTTTCTATATTTGGGTAAACTTACAAAACTTCTTCGCATGCTGGCCAATGGTCTGCGTTGCGCAAGTACCAATCTCCTGTCAGGATATTTGGTGATGCCCCCCCCCCCAATATCTATCCTCTCTCCTGCCCTCCCCCTACCCCGGAAAAAATATGACTGAACTGAACTGAACTGATAGATAATTTATATGGAAAGAAATAATAAATGACATCAATGAGGGCATAACTGTTCTTTGAAGTTGTAATTGCCTTTCGAGATCAGTATATTATTAATATACTGATGAAAAAAGTGCTGCCAAATATAACTAATTAGTTTTGCTTGTATGTTTTCACGGTTTAACTTGGCAACACTGACTTAAATATGATTCTGCCTCAAAAACTTGTCCACCATAAGAAGTAAAATGCCCCATGAATTAAGATTATTTAGCCTGGATATCCAGTCCGTATAGGTTACTTACGTTACTTCTAAATTTTTAAATTTGCTTTGAAAAAAACTTTTAATATTTTTCAATTAACTTTATAATTAGTGAAAATAAATTTAAGAAGAAGAGCTTGTCTGGATTCACAAAGTTTTAAGCTGGTTACAATATTTAAAATTAGCTTCTTAGTGACTATCAGTTCAGTGCAGTCCTTATTGTGCTGTGCAGTCCTGTTTCAATTTGTCTCGAGCGCTGTTATGCTGCCTTTTATTGAAGCACCAAGGTTAGTGAAAATACATTCTGCTTTTTGAATTAGTTAAGTGGAAAGTTACACAACCGTATATATCTTAAAAATTAAGAAAATTCAGGAATTCAAATTTCAAAGAAAAATATCTCCATATAAAGTTATGATTTTGGTAGTAGCGGGTGACGTATTGAGAAATAAATGGGCGAAAAATCAGCGAAAATCAAGCTGGAAACATATAGCACCAAATAGTTAAGAGAGTGTAGCTTTTATTTGAAGGTGTATTTGTCTTTTGAAATCAATATATTGTTGAGGTGTAAATTTTCAAGGACGAAAAGTGTTGCCAAATTAACTAATTTTGATTATTTGTTTTCACGACTTAACTTGGCAACACTAACGGAAATCTGACGTCGCCCTAGAAACATCGTAATTTCGAAACAAATAAAAAAAAAAAAATCTTTGAAAATCGCGGTTTTCAGGTGTGAATAGACCTAAACTGAGTCCAAGGGGCAAAAAATGTATTTATTTCGATGACCTTGGTATTTCAAAACAAAAGAGTTTGCTCAGAGAAAACCTGAGGTTTGATCCAATTACCTCAGGCCTAATGACGTTCAGTTCTGTGCAACCCTGTTTGTACTTCCTAGATTTTTTAGGGACTATTATACTGTTTGTTATGCTAGTATAATAAACTATTTTCTCTTATCATTGGAACCCCCCCCCCCCGGAGGGGTGTGGGGTTTTTTTGTCTTTCTTTTATTATTTAATATATTTTTAGCTGTCTAGTGAGTATAGAGCAAAATATTATTATTATTGTTTTTTTAAATATATTAGGCTTTTATATACAAGTTACAACCGTGTATACGAGTGTGTATAACCTATCTTTCTTATTTAGTTTTAAATGTTTTTTTTATATATTATTTCTTAATTGTTACCTTAGGGTTGGGGGGCTAACGTTGCCAACACAGTACAATTGTACCGTTTTTGACATAATTTGGAGGTCCTAGTACAGTGGGGTACATTTGGAAATGTTTGGAACAATCAATTTTTACGATACATTTTGGTTTTATTTGTTCCTTTCTGACTCAGATAGCCGTTTAAGTTTTACTTCTTCGAAAAAATTTCCTCTTGTTGTGGAAAATTTTTAACCTGCTTTTCAAATGGTACATATTTACTGTTGCATTACAGTTTTAGTTGGGAAATTGGTGCAGTATATGACAAAGCGTTGGCAACACTGGTGGTGCTTTATATTACTCGTACCGTTAGTGGGTAATATCATCTTTTCTCAGTTTAACTAGGAGCACTGAGTTCATTTCAACCTTCTTTTGCTTCTTTCTTCCTGTGTTATTTATAATGGGTTTCCTTCCCGTCGTAGGATAATATTCGCAGGGATGACTATATAGTGACTTGGAGTTAATAGATATGTGTTGAAGGTAGTAAGGGATTTCTTGTGCAGGGCATCGACTCTTGTTGATAGGAGTGAGAGGATTGTAAGGAATTTCTTGTGCAGGGCATCGACTCTTGTTGATGAGAGTGAGAGGATAGTAAGGGATTTATTGTGCAGGGCATCGACTATTGTTGATAGGAGTGAGAAGCCATAAGAAAATATTTTATAGAATTATGAATTTCACGGTAACGAATTAAAAGTGAAGCTCAGAAGAAAGTGGGATGGAGAAGAAGGGCGTTTTAGGGGGCTTGATGCGTTGGGCACTCTGTAGTAGAACTAGTTGTTCGTACACTTTAATTCTGTTAGAGCTATGTTAAGTCGTTGACGTTCAAGGTCACCAGCCTTCCACATTTTCTGTCAAATTTAGCAAAAAAATTTTTTTCTCCCTTTTAATACAGACTCATCTTTTTTTCTTTTTTAATTCGACTTTTTATTTCAGGTTTTACAAAGGCACTGTGCCAAGATTGAGCAGAGTTTGTCTTGATGTGGCGATCACCTTTATGATCTATGATACAATTATGGATATGATTTACAAATTCTAAAGCCTAAGTTGAAAGATTCATTATTTAGGCCCAGCAAGTTTCTTTTTACAGTTTGTAGTAATTTTCTCATTTTATTTTTAAAGTTAGGCTACAGATGAAGTAATTTGTTCTAGGGTGGACAAAGGTATAAAAGAAAAATTTGACCAAGAATCACGAGTTTTTTACCTACCGGCCCCCTTCTCCCTCCATTACTCAAAGTGCTGGTGGAAGTTTCTCCCTAATATTCACATGGCCTTTGGTGAGTTAGACACTTTGTTTTGAGGAATATATTCGTGGAAAGAAACTTAACCCCACTCACAGATGTAAACCGTTCAGGCCCTTGGGAGTGAATGAGAGAGGTTTTTGTGAGGAAGGAGGGTTGTTGACTTAGAGTTAAACCAAGCCACTAATTAATTAATAAATTTCATTTTATGTCGTCTTATAGTCGTATTATAAAACCTTAATTTTTTTGCTTGACTTGTCAATGGATATTTGTCTCTTGACAAAAAAATAAAAAAAAAATTGGGAAAAGGAAAAGGAAAAAAGAAAATAAGGTTGGTTGGTTTTTGGAGTTCACCGTTTTATAAATAATTGCTCCATGTTCATTTTGCAAATAGGGTAAACGATTATAATTGTCTTTGTCTTTATCTTTTTATCCTTCTGTAAGTCCAGGTAAAATAATCGTATAACCATTACTGAACTATCCATATTTTTTCTTTGTTTTAGAAAGGAACAGGCCTCTTCAAAGGATATTTCGTCTAATAATTGGTCATTTTATTTTTTGAATCTGTTTTGCAAATTGATATTAATATTGATATTGATTCACATTGATATTAGTTTGATGGCGGCATAAAAAACTCTTATGTATTAAACTGCAGGGGCGTAGCTCCAATATTTTTATTGGGGTGCAAGAGGGGTCCATGTCCAGATAGTCAAGGGGCATGGGCTGTATAATAATTTTTTCTCCATATTATTGGGGTGGGGGCAATTTCCTCCCCTCCCAAAAGATGCTCCTGCTAAATTGCATACTGTTTTTTATCAACTTTAACCGCTATTAAAATTGAAACGGGGCCGTTCTTGCCGTGGAGGAGGGATTTCGATCTTCATTTTTGTCATTATCATTGACTTTTTCCAAAAGTGTTGGGAAGATTCACAGCGCATTGGTGGAATTGAATTTTTTTTTTCTTTTTTTATTATTATTTTTTTATTTAAGGACAAGTTTTATGTCTAATTTTGATGTTTTATTTTTTTGTTTTGAAAAGACGTGTTTCCATGTAAAGAAAATTAAATCTATTCATTTATTCTAAAAAAAATTCTGGGCTCATAATCTCATAAGATGAGCAGTTTATATTTACTAAGTCAAATTAAGTTCCATTCAATTGTAAGTTAGTAACATTGATAGATTATTCCACCAAAATCACTAATTTGGTGGATTGTTCCACTAAAATGAGTAATTTTGGTAATTACCTTGATGGATTGTTGAAACTAAAATAATCACCAAATTCTATTTAGGAGATTTTTTTCCCCTTGACGACTCTGCAAGAGCAAAATTGTTAAGTGCTTAATTTCCTTATAAATTTCAAAAAACTAATTTTGATTCAATCAAAATTTTTATTTCATTTAATAAGAAATTTAATTAATGGAAGGTGGATTGGGTTAGCGTAATCAGGATCATCGTATCTCCTACTGTTACAGAAATACATAAAAATTGTATTCTTATTACGATGGCTTTATGAACTTATGCCAAAGTAGAAAAGGTAATATCTTAATACAGACTAAAGGATGGGCGGACTTCTCCATAATTATTAAAAGGGTCTGGTTTCAGAAAAATAAAAAAAAAACGGCGAAAAATATCCTAATTGCTCTTCCCTCTATTTTAAGGGTTGAGACTATAATAATTTGTGATGAAATATATCCTTTATATTATGGCATTTTTATTTTATAATTTGTACTATTAAGATGCAGTATAAATTCTCGTAAGGAGAGCATATCTTTTGAATTAAAAAAAAAAAAATTAAAAAAATTCAAGTATAAACCATCAATTTTGGTGACTTTCTGGAGGTAATACTTCAATTAATGTGGCTGCCAACTTTCATTCAAACCATTTTTTTCAGCTGACGATCAGGGGCGTCATTTTGGGGAGGGTATTTTCTCCCTCTACTAAATTCCCCCCTCCCCTTAGATATTAAAAAGTACACTTTTTTAAGTATTTTCATTGAAAAATGCCTTTCGTCGTATTTTCATTGAAAGAAAAAGGAAAAAAGTGACAAATTTGCCCAACCCGCTAGATTTAAAAAATCTGTTTTACTACCCCCCCCCTCCACCTACATTTGACTCCACTGATAATGAAGCTGAACAGAAAAACTATGTTAATTTTCTCTCCGATTCATCTTCCTCTGATTCCTCTGATTCTGAAGATGACTCTCTGATTCATCTTCCTATTCTTTTATATAGGTGCTCAAAAACTAATACAGCAGCATTTAATTTTTTAATTAATTCAGAATTCATTAATTTGATTTAAAGAAGCATATTTAATTTCTCTTTTTATGGATACAACGTGTTACTGATAAACGTAATTAATAGGGAACCCCCATAAAGTAAAAACCTCTGTGTTCCATATCTATATGCAAGAAACGTTATATACGTATATAATACGTTAAGCATATATAATGACTATATGCAAGAGACGTTGGATGCAGGGGTGGATACCAAGTTAATATTTGGCGGGGGGGGGAGAGCAAATCAAACTGAACCTCCCCCCCCAATAGTATCTCTCACCCCTGTAATTACTGTAACTTTCAAGCTCCTGGGAGACGGAGGGAGGTACACATGCCCAAAATACAACCTCTTGGATTGTAAAAGACTTATCATTTTCAGAAAATTGTTCAAATCGATGATCATTGTTGTCTATGGATGTGAGCATACCAGATACGTGTGATCAATACATCATATACATATACCATTTTCGTTAAATTAGGTTCGATATGGTTTATGGCTGTTACGCCCACAGACAAAAAGCTTATAACGCTGATACTCACATGGCTTATCCTACCGTGTTGAAGCAAGGGTCGAATATTGGGCGTGCCTTGAAGCTCTGCGTGACGACGGTACCTTATATTGACAGACAGGATTATCATCTATATTAAGCGATGGGCTTATTCAAACGATAAAGTCATGTTTATTAGACAGATTTTATTAAACAATTAGTATTAAACTGATAGGTGATCACAAGAAAGTTATGGTTATTTCAAGTTAATTTCAGTTCTTCTGAATTTCTCTTTATGAAGATTAAAATGTTCCGAATAAGTTTGCTCTCAACACATCACATTCGTGAAAACTTTTTTGAAAGAAAATGAAGACGAACTAGCACAAGCGCCAAATTTATTGGTTACCAAAAAATTGCTCAGTTTGAGATCTGTACCATATACCTTTTGTCTATACTCACGGCATAGAGTTTTATCTGATATTTCAACACTTCTGAGGTAATTGTCAAAATCTATTAACCAAGCTGTTCTTAAAAGAAGGTCAACAGCAGAATGCAGGTGAAGGGGGTCAAAGTGCGATTGAGCATACATTGCTCTGCTAATCTTTCTTTTAGAGCCTTAACAAATAGAATTCTTTTGAAATTATCTCAAAAGCGTGAAAAATGTCAGATACGGCCTTTAGACGTAACAGCAACGGTATGTACTCGGTATATACCATATGCATGTTCGATTACAGTTCGGTTTACACGCCTTCAGTGGAACCGATGGTTGTAATCAAAATTAGTGCATCTCTTACTGCTGGAGAAATAAATAAGAGTTACTATGTATTTCTATTACAATGTCATCACGGTTTTAAATTTTGTTTGTTCTTATTCTTCTGCAAAAGTAAAAAGAATGGCCCATTAATCGATGCAAGGAGAGACAGAGGGTGAGGGGCCCATTACAGTGATACCAAGGCGAATTGAAAGCTCTGGTGAAAGGGAACTGATTCTGCCCCCTCCAAATTATTTCAAGGGTAGAACTAGTGTGTACCTGCAATGGCGTGACCATTGAACCGTAAGTTTGTCCTCGACCAAACTCGTATGGTTCTTGTCCAAATTTATTTTGAGTTTACAGTTACGTTTCAGAATTGTACGATTACTTTTATTAATAGTAACTCGGTTTGTTGTTTCTTTTCTTTTGTTTCAGAGCTTGTTAGGAAGAGGTTGTTAGGGAGAGGTTGTTAGGAAGGAAAGGGGGCATAAATCGTGAACCATTATTTTGATAACAAAGAGGCTACTAACCTCTTAGCAGACTTTTATTTCTTGTGTTATTTTTGAATGTATAAGCACATTCCACGTATTTCATGCACAAATGAATGTTGTACTGTTTTTCACTGTTTAAGTTTGTAGCTTTTTGTGCAAGCTTAACTGTTCAATCCCATTGCAGTGTATCTATTCCGATTTTAAATTTAAGACTGTCTATTGTACATTTTAATTATAATTTTATAAAGCTACTATAACGCTCAACTTTGACAGATTTACTTATTATTTTGCACCCAAATCAATGTTTCTTAATGTGAATATATACTAGATGAGATTGAGGGGTCCCAATTTTCAAAAAATTTAGAGGGAGGGGCATTTTTTTTCTCAATGAAAACACAAAAAGGGCACTTCTAAAAATATTGGTACCCTTGGTGAGTTTGGACAGCTGAGTTTTCATTTATTGTAATTCTATGAACAAAGTTTTGCTATTCTTGAGTGTCAACTAACCCCGTTTGGTTTGGATAAATAGTCGGATGTTGAGTTTTGCAAGAATTTTGTTTATTTTTGTGTTATGTTTTTTATGAAATAGTAAAATGTTAATGCTAATATAATGTTATTACTTTTATTGCTATGACTTTTTCTTCTTCCTTTATTTGTTTCTTTCTACACAGAAAAACGAAGCAAAGGCAGAGGTATGCCAATTGAGAGCTCGCTCGGGGAATCGGTGCCTTTTCCTGGTTTCTTCTATTCTTATTTTTTTACTTTCTTCTCGTGTCTTTGTTTGTTTCCTCTTTTCTTTCATTTCTGCTTTTCTTCTTCCTCTATTTTTGATATAAAGAAGATGCATTGAGTTCCACCTCTTCTTTTCTTCTCATGTCCTTGTTCGCTTCCTCTTTTCCTTCGTTTCTTCTTTTCTTTCATTTCCTCTTTTCTTCTTCCTTTACTTTTGATATAAGGAAGATGCATTGAGTTCCACCTCTTCTTTTTTCTCATGATCTTGTTTGTTTCCTCTTTTCCTTCCTTTCTTCTTTTCTTATTTAGGTATAAAAAATAGACGCATTGAGCTCCTGCTCTCTTATTTTGTTTTTTCTCGTGTCTTTGTTCTTTTCCTCTTTTTTTTCGTTTCTTCTTTTCCCTTTCTTCTTCTTTTGTGATAAAAAAAATGCATTGAGTTCCACCACTCTGTCTAACTTTGTTAAAACCTGTGTGTCCTGCGTAGCCTACTATTTTTATTTGATAAAAAATTCAAGTTTAGGTAATCGTTGGTTAGATTTTTAAAAGTTTTCTCGAAAATTTGTCAGTTGAAAAAAAAACGACTGCTTGGTAAAACCAGTCCCGTTTTATTCAACCAATTCATTACAAAGCTGCTAGTTCAGCTTTCAACTGAAAAGAGTTACGTTTATTGGCAGCTTTAGAACTTAGAGTTTATTGAACGCATTTTGGGTTTATCCCAGTAATAATAAAGAGCCTTCAGAGTCATTAACGGTCAATATGACGTTGACAATTCCCGATGTTTCAGGCGCCAGGTCTTTGTTACAACAATAGGTAGCATGCCTGTCACCAAAGCCTCTAGTGACACTAAAGCCTGTTGCGACACAAGGATAAGTAACAAGCTTGTCACCCAACTTTGTGACAGTTGGGATCAAACTTCAGGTTCAGTATTACCAGGCAGAAATCAATCCATTGTGCTACTACAAGTTTATGACCTATAGGTTGACAGGATATGATGTCATATTATATTGACATTGCTGCACGATTCCCTATGGCCCGCTCTTTACACACAGTCAACATTCCTTGAAGACAGTAAACTGTATGAGGAACTTGAATTTATTGAGAGAAGATATTCGGGTTGCAGCGGTAGCTAGCAACCTAGTAAGAGACGATCACGTCCAATGTTAAGAAATATAAAAACCAATAACTCAAAAAAAAAGAGTCAGATCAAAACAAAAAGTACACCATTAGAACTGCCTTGTCCGAAACCCCTGTATAGGGAACTTTCTGTCCCTTGGCTTGAACAGCAAGGGAAATATATTGGCTTGAAAATCGAGAAAAGTGGCGGCTACTACAACATTCTGCCTAAACGGCATATTTTTTTTTCTTTTCCACAGATAGTTTGGCACTGGAACATCGTAGAGTTGTTCAATGGCTCATTTTAAAGGAAATTAATTGGGTTAAAAATCTTTTGCAACTAAAATAAATTATTTCTAAAAATAATAATAATACAAGGAGCGCATTGAAAATCAGTTCACAATTACACTTCCAGGAATATCATGACTTCACGGAATGAGGCAGTGGAGGCCCACAAATATGAGACCATACCCCAGAGAACCAACTTTTTATAAGATAAGTGTGTTATTATCATGTTGTACATGAAGATTTAATTTTTACCGAAATGTTTATTTTACTATCATCTTTTGTTACTTAGAAAAGGCCAAAGAGTTTATAAAATAATATGTATCTATGTATTATATTTTATATCTCTAAGGAAAAGGCACTAGATATGCCGATTTCCTTTAAAAAAAAAAAACTAAAAAAAAAAAACAGAAAAGAAAGAGACGCATCATTGCTTCCCCAGTGAAGAAATGATTTTCCTTATAGTGCAATTTTGACCTTGAAACACTTCTAGCTTATGTACTTGATAGGGTCTTTTTTTAAACTTTCGTCATTTTCATCATTAAAAAAAAAAATGAATTTTAGCATGTTCAAGTTTCTGAGGTGACCTTCTGTGTGATTTTAATGTGGCTGTATTTTTTAGCAAAGTCATATCCAGGATTTTGTGTCTGGCGGAGGGGGGGTACAAAAAAACTTTAAAAACTTAAAATTTTTTGTCTATACATATTTGTGTTACGTTTTTATGAGATGGACAGAAATTTGGTTTGGGGCTCAAACCCCCTAGGGGACTCTATCTTCTAGGTAGAGTTTTCTACTATGGTAGTTCCAATGAAGCCGCTTTCATTTCGATCCAATTTTTCATACAGGACCCAAACATCACAGGCACTCGAAATCTCAGAAAGAGCTAAGGGTATTAAGTTGTATAAATAGGACACATCGAAATAGTAATTTTTACTATACAACGAATTTTAATTATACACGAATAAGAATTTTAATTAGGACAACGACTCGAGCAATAAAATAATACATAAGTGTCAGAGAAAGTTTCGGTTGGAACGTCATTGACGACGACAAAATAATGAAAGGGCGATAACACTCCCCCCTCCCCTCCCCAAATAAAAATGCTGGAACTACGTCCTGTGAGGAGCAGTTTGAATTACCGACCTAGGAATAAGGTGAGCATGCCCCTCCAGGCCTTTTTTTTAAATAATGTTTTATATTAAAAGAATGATAGCTTTTGTTGCTCAAACAAAAGAGAGCTTTCGAGTTTAAAAGAAACGCATGAAACTCTTTTAATCAGTAAAAATTTGACTGTTTGCAACGAAACTAATTGGAATTCATTACCACAGAATGACTCGAACTTCAATCCTCTCCCTCGGGAGGAGTCCCATAGTCGCAGCACTGTAGTATCTTTTAAGAAAGCATTTATTGTTAGGTTTGACACTATTGTATATTTGAGCTTGACACACACAGTCCCAGGGGCAAGCGCCATAAACTACGGAAAATATTCATTGATTATAATAGGTTCTATTCTAGAAAATGGATAGGTGTGTTTTTATGCTTGGGTGTCAGATAGGCTTGGGACTCTCGGGGATCGTTCCCCCGTATCTTTGCAGAGAGGGAAAGGGTACTAGAGGAGCGTATAATAGTAAGAACTAACTCCGTTGTCAATAATGGCTGTGCTTTCAAAAAATGCACTTTTTTTCAAAAATTTATTATATTTTTCATCTATTCAACTGCGTCTTAATTGTCGTCCCCTAATGAAATAGGGAACTATTTTGAACAAAATTGCTGCCTCAAATTTTAAGTGAATTTATTTGGGAGGTTGTCCTCTGATCTTTTTTAAGTTAAAAATGGCACTACAACATTCAGTTTCCAATCTATTGAGCTCATTTTGAAGTTTCTAAGGCCATTCCTTCCATAAAACGGGGATCTGGGAATAAAGAACAAGTAACACATTGAAGCCTTATGGCTCTTTACTGCAGGCAACCCTTGAGCGTTTCAGAGGAAACTTTCAAGCATCGTCTCTGAAAAAGGGCACTATATATGGTGATTGTCTTTCAGTTTGAGCCTTCTCCCAATATTCTAAGACCATTGATTCAATACAACCATCCCTGGGGAATAAGAAGAAACACATCAGTGCTTCCCATGCAAAAAAATTCTTTGTTGTTCAAGTTGAAGTGGGGAAGGGGCCACTGTAATTCTCCTGCACGAGGTTTTGACCATGGTGATTCCAATGGTGCACTTCCCATGTCAGTCCTACGCTATTTTCGAGTGTTTTCTGACTTTTCTTCAAAATTTTCATACAAGTTGTTTTCGCAATAAGCTTTTGCCATCGACTAATGACTCCTGAAAAGACATCAAACGACCCCTGGCTTTGGCCTCCGCATGCTTCAAGTCAGTGTGCTTTATTTGGAAAAATAAACACCTCCCCTTAAAAGTGAAGATCAGACTCTTCCGTGCCTTAGTGATTCCAGTTACAACGTATGGAGCAGAGACATGGACTCCAAAAGCCGATGCCACGCATAGACTTATGGCATTTGACACTAAACCGCTCTCAAAGCTCAGTAGTATCACTTACCTTGACCGAGTATCAAATGAACAACTGCTGTCCTCCTTGGATTACCCTCAAACCATTATGCAGACTTTCAAACTCCAACAGCTTCGATGGTTAGAACACGTTCAGCGTATGTCATCAACCCCACTGCCTAAAATAGCCTTTGAGGGAAGAATAAATGCCGCTCGCCCCAGGGGACGGCCTCCCAAGCGCTGGTGGGAAAATTTGTCTGACCACCCCACCCAAGTACTGCTGAGAACTGCAACAAACAGGGAGGCATACCGAAAATATTATTATGTTGCCATTAGAGAAGCCCAAAATCTGCCAACCCGGCCGGATGGGAGTTAAGTAAGTAAGTAAGTTTTGCCATTACGATTAAAGAAATAATTACTATCCCTAAATAGCTTCAAATAGCAATTTTTTCCCACTGGATATTTTTTTAGATTCATTTTTAATTTTTTTTTCCCCTTTTAGCTGTGGTTTTCTCTTTACTAGGTTGCAGCCACAGCTGCAAGTATGGGTACAGTTGGCAACTCATTTGGAAACAATAATTGGCAACTTGCATAATTTACAGTCCCTTTCCCAGGGCCTGTAAGGGTTATGTCATCTCCGCAGGCATTTCTTTGAATCTTTTGGCTCAAAACTTTGATCGGATTTCTCGTGGGTTAGGGGGGGGGGGGGGGTCGGTGGGTGATGAAAGAGCACAAGACGAGGGCCGTTCGCCTTTCAACCTGTTTCGACTCTTAAAAGATCACTAGAACTTATGGTAACCACCTGTTCTGTACAAAGTGGCAACAAAATTAAGATAAATAGCATGATGGAAGCCCCTTTGCTCTCAACTATGTGCAATGCCTGTCCCCTTTTCAAGTTAAACATTAAAAAATAGGAAAATAGAAAGACGGCGCAATATCAGTAAATTCTTTCAAACCAAAGGTCCTTATCTGAATTAGGTATTCTTCATGTCACAGCCATGATCACAGTTTATTGTTCATTTCAAATAGCATAATAAATCTTCTGTGATGCTTTGAATACAAAAATATCAGACAAACTTTCTCACTCAAGGTCATTCAACCAGGTTTTCCTGAAAGGAGAAAAAATATTTTAACAAGCAATGAAAGTATAAAAACACTAGGTGCCACTCTCTGTCACTTGTTGCGCAACGCGTAGTTCTCTTTGCACCGTGGGTAGGTATACTTCAATTAGGCCATAGCTTTTAAACTATGCTGTGGTACTCTTTTGTCATGGGCGGAACGTGCCATATTTGGTATACGATTTTTGAAAGTAAGCAATATCTCGAAGATGAATTTTTTTGACGGATTGTTTTTCTGTAAAGGAAAGGGGCGGGTATGTTCAAACCACGAAAAATTAGTAAGTTGTGTGAAAATTATATAAAGGAATCGCAGAAATGTTCTGTGTTGGAAGAATAGAGGACTGGAACTAGAGGCCACTCTATATACGTTTGGGACTCTCACTCTAAATATATTGTAGATTTCTTTTAAGACATTTTTAGATTTTTTCTTTTTATTCATCAGCAGAAAAAGAAGCAAAATTAATTAGGTATAATTATAAGTATTGATTTTTTTTATTGTATTTCCAGACTTGGAAACAATTTATCAGCTACTTTTTTGGTTCGTCTCTCGTTTCTCTTTTTAATGTCTCATTTTTTTTAAGGGGAGGCGACACTTTATTCCTGATAGTATAAAAAGCCATATCTAAAATAATTTCTTCTTTTTTGTGTGAAATTGCGCAAATTTTATTACGCTAATACATTTTTAATGGTCCTTTAAACTTGATTAGGTTTACACATTTGGTTTCACGAGAAAAGGTGATTATTTCAATTTACATATTGTTGTAAATTTCATTTAGAATTTTGTGTAAACGGGTCGCTCTTTACTGAATTAAAAAAACAAAAAACAATCATCTTTTTTTTACTAATTGTCGAGTTTTGATTATATTCCCTTTAATTTTCAGAATATGGGCCGTGATACACTAGAAGAATTTTTCGTTTAGTGTCCGACCTTCTGATTAATATTTTTTGGCCTCAAATTTTGACATGAGGTCATGTTTTACCGCGATGGGCCCCAGGAAAAAATGGCGTAGAAGTCGGTCTAGTGGGCCTTCAATGATTTTTGGGTCTTAGGAAAGGGATTAAAACTTTTTATCTGAATGAGGTTTTTTTTAGAAATTCTATGGTTATAAGTTTGATACAATCAACCCAGATTAAAAAAAAAAAAAAACTGTGACAGAGGAATACGAAACCACATTTTTGCAATTAGGCGTTTTAAAATTATGTTAGAGAGTTTCTAGGAATTCAGAATTTGATAGTGCAGTTTTTATTAAGGATAGATCACTTTAGATAGGTGTTCCCCCTTTTTTTCTTAAATTATACGAATTTACCTGGGATAACAGACTTGCACAGTACTTTAAACGTAATAAATTTCATATATCTGGCATAAGCATAAAATTGAGGTTATTTTTATGTTAATATTTTGTCCAGACTTCCAAGTTTTAGAGTTTCAGTTACTATTGGCACAGGCCACGTAAAATGGAGATTATATTTTTAATAAATTTTCTCAGAACTTCCTAATTTTAGAATTTAAATTGCTAATGACACCAGTCAGTCTTTACTTACAGTTTACTACGAACTGTCTGATACAAAAGAAAAGTAATTTCAGTTTTATCATTCCCTTGTCGAACTTCTATTTTGCAACTTTATTTTTCCTGAGCTGTCACAGCTTGGATTTACTCCTTCCTATACCAAGTATATAACGGTCTGTGGCAGGTATAAATAATTTTTTGGGGAGGGGGATTAAAAAACGAGGCAAACTTTCTATTTGAGATCTTGAACGAATAAACTCGGAAATTTGGAATCTTTGAGAGTCTAGGCTCCAAGGTCTCCTGTGGAGGCGGTTTTAGGGGTGGGGGCAGAGGGTGAACTTGCCCTTGGTGCAGAAAACTTAGGGGTGCAAAATCTCAAGTGAATAATCCAACTGTTATAATCATTTGCAATTTAAAAATTTAGTTTATATTAAAGTAAAGTAGAGAGCGCGGTTGGCAGTAAGTATGACCAAATTGGATCCGAAATTTTCATTTTTCCCATATAAAGTAAGAAAAGTCAGATTTAAATAAATGATTTTTTTTGGAGGACAAGACTAATCAATATTTTACCTCGGGAGCAACAGAGGCCAGAACCGCCACTGGTGTCTCCCTTTGTTCCACGCCTGCTCTATGACATAGTTTAATTTTTGGGGTCTCTCGGTTAAAATTCTGTTAGGCTTATTAAGTGTGTTTTTCTGTTTAGTTTTAATTTTGATGGTTTAAACATCCTTACACACGGCATCTATTAAGTTTTAAAAGCTTCATCCCGCTTTGCAGGCCTTAAAACAGTTTAGAGAATTTACAAACTAAAATAGTAAGGAATTACATTTTTTTTATTTTCCATAATAAATAACATAAAGTTATATGACGGAGAAAGAAGTAGAAAAAAATAACTGGTCCAAAAGTAGAGAAATCAATTTCAGACTAAATCAAATGCTAGATTGCATTGCCTGGTCATGGTAGTGATTCACCAGCAGGAGCAACGAGGCCGAACTTTCCTGTAAATACTTTTAATTCATTAAATTTCCTGTACAACTACTTACCCTGAAATTCATTTCAACTCCATATTCCTCTTTTAATCTTCGAACTTCATCCAAATCCTTAGCAGAACATAAAGGAGTATCTACTTCATCCATTTCATCAAAGAGTTTATAATTCACTGAATGTGTTTTATTATTTTTATTTAAGCTCACCATATTCTTAAATCTATAGCCCCATATTATTTCTTTGGCTATATAAGAAGATTTAGCTTGAACTGGCAACCCTGTAGCTTCAGCTTCACCTTCTAAAACAACAATTATTTCAAATTCTTCATTCATTAGGTCATCAGCTGACATTTTATAAAATGGAGAACTCTGATTTATGACGTGGCAGATCCTTATTGGTAGAAAGAAGAAAAATGAGTCTCGGCCATTTTCCGCCTTTAGCTCAAGATCCTAAAAGTAAAATAATAAATAAATATGTTTTTAATGTAGCTAGGACAGTGAAAAAAATCTGTTGGTTTGAATTGGTTAAGTGGATACACAGCCATATATGTTTTATAAAATATGAAAAATTGGAAATTTAATCTTTAATGAAAAAAAGTACTCCATGTCTTTTTCGGTATTAGTGTTTTTGATAATAATGAGTGCAATTTTTAAGGTGTAGCTGTAAAGGTGTAGTTGTTTCTGGGAATCGACAGATGGCGGTAAATATTGAGCAGTTT
>JAQQPU010016099.1:0-20351 GCA_029168905.1 Artemia sp. Kazakhstan ARC1039
TATGTAACCGACTCTCTGATTGGCTTAGAGAAAGACATCTTATGTAACCGGCTCCCTGATTGGCTTAGAAGGGGACACGTGACCCTGTTTCCCGTTACTAGATCAATACATTCTCCCCACCGATTATGTTATCAATTTCTCAGAAATTTATTTCCCCTTCGATTACGCAATCATTTTCTCAGAAATTTAGCTCCCCTAGTCGATTACGCAATCAATTTCCCGGAAATCCATTTCCCCCCTCATGTCCTAGATCAATATATCTCTTCCCCACCGTTAATGCGCTTGTGCAAACTTCACTCTGGAGACAATACACTTGGAAACAACAAATAAATTAACCTTGAAAGAGGTGTCATTGACCCCATTAGAATCCATAAACCATGAAAATACATCAAAGTGAGAAAAATCCTGTTTTTTCATTCTCAGTGACAAAAACCATAAAAACATGCATAAATTCTATAGGCCCGGGAGATTATGTAATCAATTTCTCAGAAATTTAGTTCCCCTTCTATTACGCAATCATTTTCTCAGAAATTTAGCTCCCCTGGTCGATTACGCAATCAATTTCTTGGAAATCCATTTCCCCCCCCCATGTCCGAGACCAATATATCTCTTCCCCACCGTTAATGTGCATGTGCAAACTCCACTCTGGAGACAATACACTTGGAAACAACAAATAAATCGACTTTGAAAGAGGTGTCATTGACCTCATTAGAATCAATAAACCATGAAAATACATCAAAGTGAGAAAAATCCTGTTTTTTTATTCTCAGTGACAAAAACCATAAAACATGCATAGATTATGTTCGTCCAGGAGATATTGTGCCCTTCCTACTACCATGCTAATCAGAAAAGGAATAGTACTATGCTGCATACAAAAGTTTGCTGATTGTATGGATTTGCCCCTATATTCCATGCTTATTTCTCATCAACAGAAGGTGCATTATGTCAAGTAAAACCAGTTAAGAAAAAACAACAATAAAATAAACAAAAATCAGTAAACTTAGTTTGAAGCTTAGGACTATATCTAGGCTCCCTAGAGAGGGGTGGGATGGGGCACCATTTTGGTAGCAATGATTGCTATGGAGAAGAGATTTGAACAGGGATACAAAAACGTAAATTATTTTGTTTCCGATCTGATTTCTGTCCTGTAATCAATCTTAATCTACATTTTAATGCATCTACTTCTGTTGTTTTCCCCTGTAAAATCCACTGACCTTTGACGACCTGGAAATAAAATATGCTAGGCTGTAAAAGCAAAAGTTTCAGAAATCTAGTATAAATATAATGTATAATATAAATCTAGTATAATGCCCAAGGGTAGCATTAAATGTTTGGCACCTTATCAAGAATGTTATCCATCATCTTTTGTTCTTATTACTCATCAACGGTTGGTTTATTATGACAGTTGATTTCAGTTAAAAAAAAGTCAACAAAATTTGTATGTGGTCCAGGGCTATATCCAGGCTTTAGGAGCATAAAAACCTATAAATTTAGATATCCAGAATGTAAAGATGAATTCTGCTATTATAGTGCTTAGTTTACAAAGGGAATCATGTGTCAAAATTACTGGTTTTGGTAATTATGGAGCAAGATTCAGGCTTTGAAGGAAAGACCATAATGATAAAAGAGTAGTACCCTCAACTCCCCATTCAATACACTTTCCAAACATAATCCTCCCTACCATGACAATTACAGCCCATCCCAAGGACCGTTCAAAGGAAGGGGCGACCAGGGCAAGCTGTCCCGGGCGCCGTGACTGGAGCTGTTTGTTATTTCTGTTTGAGTCTGGAGTGGGGGTCTCTTAATTAATTTTGCCGTGGGCGCCATCAACCCTAGGAACGACCCTGCCCCCCACCCTAATATGGCCAGATATAATACTAGGCTATATATAAAATTTTGCAAATATAATGCCATAATAGGCCTTACCAAATTCTTACTTTATAATAAGTGTAAAATTTCTATTAAGCATTTTTCAAGTTCCTAAGTAAAATTGTATTATTATAGTGTTTTCTCCAGAATTTTTGTAGGTTATACCCTGGGTTATATCTGCCATACTGCCAAGGTACGGAATATTATATTCAGGAAGAGCTCTAAATGAGGACTTAATGGTAAACAATAATATAATACGTTTCCTTCAAAGGAGAAATCTTGCAGGCTGCCTGCAATCCACGTTAAATGTAAATGTTGTTCCAGCTTATAAGGTTCATCCCACTTTTACAAAATATAATGGATAAATAAGTGCTATCAATGTGCCGTATTAAAGAAGTTGCATTTTTGCAAAATTAATCAATTAAATATATCATTGCAAGGAAGAGACCTGACAATATAATTTATAGATTTAATGACATCGAAGCATTTCAGCAGAAATTGAATTGTTATTTGAATTGCAATCGAAGGTAGGCTAATAATGCTCACTACTTTCTGCCCTTGAAACAATTTAATAAATCAAAATGTAGTACATCAAATATACAAAAGAGATAAGAAAACCTACAGCTGCTTTTGAATACTCTTTCATTCATTTAGAGTTGAACGTATACAAAATAAAAGCTTTAAATATATTTATCTCCCTTTCTTATTGAAATCAACTCGTCCCCTAAGTATTTCTAAATGGAACTGGTTGATTCACAGTGCAATATTGGATTAAAACACATATTTAAACACCTGCAATTTATTTTTCCTTTCTTTCTTCTCTTGAAAATGGAATTGACATAATGGACACTAACCTGCAACACTAATAAAATTGACAAACACTTAATTAAGATTGATTTGGAAAAGCTATGTGAAAGAGTGGAGAAACTACACGTTGGAATAGATATTTTTCAATGGTTATATTTCTTTTTATTTTATTTTTATTGGATTTTATTTATCATGTATTATTTTTGTTATAGAGTATATGCTTAGTTTAATTGTTATTTATGTTATTTGTAATTCCATTAAGTTCAGTAATAATAACTCATAATTCATTTTTGTCTCTAAATAAATGCCTATAGGGGGTTAAAATATTAGTTTATGTGCAGCCCATGGACCTATAATTTATGTCCTAAGTTACCTGCAAAATCATTGGGGTTTGACTATCCCTGTGCTAAATTATTTTAACATGAAGAAAGTGGGTTGAGAATAGTCGTTTCACATTGTCAAAGTGGCACTATTGGCGTCCTTTTTTACGATATTGGGGAATTTTTACACTTTTTTTGCCAAACGTTTTAGCCTTATGCTTAAATGATACTTTTTATAATTTTTTTTTAGCTTTTCCAATACTGGTACCTTGAAATATATAGCCAACTTAACTGGGCATAGATGACTTGTATTATTTTCAAATCGGAAATTTTACTACATCTACTTAATAGAAAGACGTTTGCTTAAAAATTCTGAGACCTTGTCCATGTGAGAAACTTAATGGTTTTCACGTCATGTAGAGGTGCCTTAAGCTATAGATAGAACTTTGTAAGGAATCCAAGGCTTGACCAAAATATAAAATTTTTCTAGGAAAAATAGTTTTTTAAAACATGTATCCTATTTATTTACTCAAACTTTTTAGGCACCCCACTTTGGTGAACCCTAGAAGTGTATAAAAATGATTTTGATAGTGAGTCATAATAAAAATAAATTGAACAGTTGTTTATCGATAAAACAACAAACATTTTATAGATAATGGCTCGTGTTGATTGTTGCTCCCTGTATGTGATGTATTTTCTGCCTCCCCTCTCCTATAAAGCTTTCGCGTCCCACCCGAGAGGCACGCCCCACGCTTAGAGAATCTGGGGTTTAGCTGATAATCATGATTTGTGATTCTCTTTGCCCCTGGCTACATTTTTTGTTTTATAATTTCAATCAGGGCCTGCGCAAAGCGTACACAATGGGTGAAATTCAGACTCCCTCTCCTTCCCCTCTTTTTTCACTTTAAATATTTTAGTGTTTGGCTTTTACATAGTGTCAATTTCATGTAGATTGTTTGTATATTAACTTGTCTTTGCACTTTTAGATATTATTATATCTTTATTTATATGATATTATTATAGATTTTAAATATTATTAGTCTGTAAACGATTGGCCTCATAGATACAGTGTCTACCTAGATAAAGATAGTGTCAATATGATTGCTTTAAGTCATAATTTAAAACTTTAGTTCTATCAAATTTTTTTAGTTCGTCACAACTCCAAGCAAATTCATATTAATCTAACAAAACAACCACTTAGTTAGAGTTGTAAAATTTTTCAGAACCCCACTGCGAATAAGTTTGCTGATGGCAAAATAATCTAATAATTCACATGAACTTTTGTACTTGGGATTCAATACTATATCATAGGTATAGCGCTGCCTAAGTAAAGAACGATGTTGGCACAATGCATTATCTATTTTTCCATTCCAGGGCTTTTTGTATCGAAGGAGTTGTCGTTGAAACTTCGAAAAGGGTTCATACGATTGGAAATTGGAATGGCTAGTGCCCTTTATAATAGTCGAAAGTAATTGGAAGGCAACTAACATCCCTTGTTCGCCCACCATTTCCCCAAACAAATCCAATCAAAATTTTGAGATAGCCATTTTGTTCATCGTAGTTGACTTCCAGATAGAAATTATGTTTTTGAGAAGGACCCTTCCCCACAGCCCTCAGGGCAACGGTTGTAAGTTATGCCCTGGAGACATAAAAGGTTTTTATCGAAAGCGTTGTCGTAGAAACTTCAAAAAAGGCTCATTCGATTGGAAATTCAAAGAGCTAGTGCCCTTTTGAATAGTCGATAGTGATTGGAGGGCGACTAACCCCCCTCTCACGCCCACCTTTTCCCCAAACATCCAATCAAAATTTTGAGATAGCTCTTTCGTTCAACGTAGTTGAAAGTTCTGGAAACTAGGTCTTTGAGCAGGACACTCCCCCCACAATCTTCAGGGCAAGGGTTGTAAGTTATGCCCGGGGGGGCATATAATGTTTTTATAGAAAGTTTTGTCGTAAAAAAGTTTTGTCGTTCAAAGGGCTAGTGCACTTTTTAATTTCATTTAAAGAACAATGATGGCACAACGTATTATTATATTTTTTTTCATGCCAGGGCACTTCGTATCAAAGGAGTTGTCGTAGAAACTTCGAAAAGGGCTCATTCGATTGGAAATCGGAATGGCTAGTGCCCTTTTTAGTAGTCGAAGTGATTGGAGGGGAACTAACCTCCCTCTCACACCCACCACTTTCCCAAACACATCCAATCAAAATTTCGAGATAGACATTTTGTTCAACATAGTTGAAAGGTCGGGGAATTATGTCTTTTAGGATGAAACTCCCCCTACAGCCCTCAGGGCAAGGTTTGTAATTTATGCCCGGGGAGCATATAAGGTTTTTATAGAAAGCGTTGTCGTAAAACTTCAAAAAGGGCTCACTCGGTTGGAAATTGAAAGGGCTATTGCCCTTTTTAATAGTTGTAATAGTATAATAGTAAAAATAGTTAGTAATTGTAGGGCAACTAACCCCCCTCTCACGCCCATCATTTCCCCAAATATATGCAATCAAAATTTTGAGATATTCATTTTGTTCAACGTAGTTAAAAGTTCTGGAAATTAGATCTTTTAGGATAATAACCCCCTCAGAGCCCTCAGGGCAAGGGTTGTAAGTTATACCCTGGGGGCATATAAAGTTTTTATAGAAAGTATTGTCATAGAAAACTTCAAAAACTTCTCTTGATTGGAAATTGAAAGGGCTAGTGCCCTTTTTAATAGTCGAAAGTGACTGGAGAGCAACTAATCCCCCTCTCACGCCCACCATTTCTCCAAACACATCCAATTGAAATTTTGAGATAGGCATTGCTTCAACGTAGTTAAAAGTTCTGGAAATTATGATTTTGAGGATGACAAACCCCCCAAACCCCTCAGGGCAAGGGTTCTAAGTTATGCCCTGGGGGCATATAAGTTTTTTTTTATAGAAAGCGTTTTCGTAGAATCTTCAAAAAGGGCTACTTCGATTGGAAATTGAAAGGGCTAGTGTCCTTTTTAATAGTCGAAAGTGATTGGAGGGCAAACTAACTCACCTCTCACGCCCACCGTTTCCCCAAACACATCCAATCAAAATTTTGAGGTAGGCATTTTGTTCAGCCTAGATGAAAGTTCTGGAAATTAGGTTTTTGAGGATGACACCCCCCCCCCAGCCTTCAAGGCAATCGTTGTAAGGTATGCCCTGGGGGCATAGAAGGTTTTTTATTGAAAATGCTGTCGTAGAAGCTTTAAAAAAGGCTCATTCAATTGGAAATTGAAAGGGCTAGTCCCTTTTTTAATAGGCTAGTCGAAACTGATTGGAGGGCAACTAACCCCCCTCTCACGCCCACCATTTCCCCAAACACATCCAATCAAAATTTTGAGATAGCTATTTTTTTCAACGTTGTTGAAAGTTCTGGATATTATGTCTTTGAGGATGATAACCCCCATTATGTCTTTAAGGATGATAACCAAACCTTATATGCCCAGGGGGCATATAAGGTTTTTATAGAGATCGTTGTACATAGAAACTTGGAAAACTTCGAAGAGCTAGTGCCCTTTTTAATGGTCAAAAGTGATTTTTGGAAAAATAACACCCCTCCCATGCCCACCATTTCCCCAAAAATATCCAATAAAAATTTTGAGATAGCCATTTTGTTCAAAGTAGTTGAAAAGTCTTTAAATTACATCTTTGGGGATGACACTCCCCCACAGCCCTCAGCGCAAGGGTTGTAAGTTATGCCCTGGGGGCATGTAAGATTTTATAGAAAGCGTTGTCGTAGAAACTTCAAAAAGGGCTCATTCGATTGGAAATTGAAAGCGCTAGTGCCCTATTTAATATTCGAAATTGATTTGAGGGCAACTAACGCCCTTCTCACGCCCATCATTTCCCCAAACACATCCAATCAAAATTGTGAGATATAAATATTTTTCAACGTAGTTGAAAGTTCGGGAAATTAGGTTTTTGCCAATGTTGTCGTTGAATCTTCAAAAAGGACTCATTTAATTGGGAATTGAGAGGGCTAGTGCCCTTATTAATAGTCAAAAGCGATCGGAAGGCGAATGTCCCTCCCCCCATACCCATCATTTCCCCAAACACTTCCGATCAACATTTTGGTATAGCAATTTTGTTGAACGTAGTTGAAGGGAATTATGTTTTTGAGTATGACAATCTCCCACAGCCCTCAGGGCTAAGGTTGTAAGTTATGCCCTGGGGGCATATAATGTCATATAGAAAAAAGGTCGTACAAGCAGAAATTAATCTGAGTAGGTTTCTAAACCCTATGCTTTCTAAAAGCCAGAATATAATTTGTACTTTACTGAAAAAAATTCTTTTAAATGTTTTCACTTTTATAACTTTAAGAAATCAAAAATTAATTAAGATTTTAAGGAATAAATATCAGCATATGTATATTAACAGACTGCACGTGTTTTCAGTAAATTCAGTTAAATTTTTTTCAGTAAAATACAAATTATATTCTGGCTTTTAGTAAGCATAGGGTTTAGAACCCTACTCAGATTAATTTCTGCTCGTTTTGAGTTTGACTTATTTTAATTTCTGTTTGTTTTGGGTCTCATTTATTTATTGATACTGATTTGTGGTAGTTGTATGCTTGGTAGATTATTTGATTCTATTTTTGTTCATTTTTGTTTAATGGAGTTCTTTACTTTTTTTGAAAAGCTTATTTTGTGCAAAAAGTTTTTTTGATTAATTTTGAAACAGAGGCTAACACATTTAGGCTATATTTTTTCTACTTTTGAAAAGTAAATTCAGACCGCTTTTCTTGAAATAAAAATTATAATTTTGTGTTTTATTTTTCAAAATTAACAGTTATAAGAACCTCGTTTCCAATATACTATTCACAGGCAATGATAACTTTTTAATGCCCAATATGACCAATAAATCATGGGCGCTTTGAGAAATTGACCTGAAAATAGAATGTAGATATAACTTTTGTGTAGAAGCATTCTTGAAAGCAAATAAGTGCGAAATAGTTTTTTTAATGAAGTGAAAATTGCAAAGAAAATCTTGTTCCAATCCTCAAGTTGAAGTTGAAAGTTATTGGTAAAACTTTAAGTTGTGCAATAAGTGCTGTGGGCGATTGAAGTTATGAATCAAGGGTTGTCTGATTTTGATATTTAGTATATTGTGAAAATATTTTAAAATACACTATTTGTAAACTTGTAAATGCCCAGTAAGCACACAATACAAGCTTGTCTTGCCTCAAATGTGCCTTGAATTTACCTTTTAATTTTACCCTTGTTGATTTTGCTTGAATCAAATAAGATGCAAGTTTAATTTGAAAGTTGCTCATGTTATGAATGCTTAAATCAAAGTCGAATCAAGTCAGATGAACAGCTTCGCCACAGGTAAAGCTGATATACACACAAGTAGATAATAAAAAGAGGGAAAAACAAAACATCAGCAAAATGTTTTTGCTGAAATATCTGCTTTGTTTTTCATTTATATTGTTATTGTTTTATTATTTTTTTTTACATTTTTTTGCAGCCACACAAAATGTTGAGTTTCAGAAACTAGCCAAAGAACTACACATTGAGCTTCTTATAGGAGAACTCCAGACTGAAGTTTTGCCAATCTTTCAGAGAAACTTAGAGAAAAAGCACACTTCACTGAATGAAAGTCATAAACAAATGACTGATAATATAAAGTATCTGACAGAGCATGTTGAAAGAATAGTTGCTGTTACTTCCGAACTGAAAGCCGAAATAAAGACGGAAAGAATCGTAAGACTGATTAAAGCTTATTTATTGCAACACTTAAGTGAATATTTAACTAACAGTTTCAGTGAATATTTTTGTTCTGTGTTTAAAATACACGAGAATATGTCAAAAGATGCTGCATTTGATATTAATGACTCTGGTGATGATATAACAAATGAATGTTTGCAATGTGGACAGGATATTGACCAGTGTACCTGTTTAGTTATTTTTGATGGCTTTATTAACAATTGTGAGATGCTAAAAAAACTGGATATATATGCTGTTCTTTGTGGGATAGCTATTGATAGATCTCTTGAGCTCTGTATTGAACAGCATGTTAGGGAAGTTTGCCAAGGTACTTTCGAAGTATCTTACCTTGCCCATCTTGAAAATTGGATTTTAAATGTAGCTGTGGTTTGGCTTAAAATCGTATCACCAGTCGAAGTTGAAAGTGAATATGACTTGTCTAAGATCATCGAAAAACTGAAAAATAAAGTTTCCCATGTCTTTGTAAGCGAAAGAAAGAATCAATTGTTCAATATAATAATAGATTACCCAGAAAGTCAGCCTGCTTTAGAGGACCTTTGCTTTTGGCTTAAAAAAACAAATAGCTATAGTGAGGTCATGGAAGCGCTAACTGAAAGTCTTCAAACTAGATTACTTCACCCTGGGGTAAATACAACAGATATTTTAACAGCTTATGTTTCAACCATGAAATCTTTGAATATTCTTGATCCATCTGTAGCAATGCTCGAGGCGATTTGTATCCCTGTCAGAAATTATTTGAAAAGGCGGGAAGATACAATTAGGTGTATTGTTACAAGTTTGACTGATGATAGTGCAGGTGATTTGGCTGAAGAGTTAACTAGATCTGCTCCTTTGACTCATGCTCATCTAGAAGAGGGAGCTGAACAAGACTACGAGCTATGGGAACCAGACCCTGCGCACGCTCGTCGTGAGGGTGAACTGCAAAGTGTAAAAAAGGGAGATATTATCACCACCCTTGTTTCCATTTATGGTGGTCAAGAATTATTTGTGAGGGAATATCAAAATTTGCTTTGTCTTAGATTATTATCACAAACTGATCCAAACTTGGATAGGGAAATTAAATACTTGGAATTGTTGAAGTTAAGGTTCGGTGAATCTCAGTTGCATTCGTGTGAAGTGATGCTTCAGGATGTTGTCAACTCCAAGCGAATGAATGCTATTTTAATTGATCTCTTGAAAGGAAGAGGATGTACTATGAAACTGGAGAGTATAGTAATATCAGCTCAGTATTGGCCGCAAACGAAGGATGAAGTGAAAGTGATCTTGCCTGCTGGAATGGAGCAATATTTGTGCGACTATGAAATGGCTTATAATCAGCTCAAAGTGAACCGAGCGCTGACGTGGAAATCAAACTTGGGACACATGAAAGTTATACTTGAGTTGGGAAATAAAAGCATTGAAATAACTACGTCTCAAATTAATATAGCTGTGTTATGGAGCTTTCAAGAAAAGGAATCTTGGAAGATTGAGTATTTGGCTAGATTTTTAGGCATGACGGTATCACATTTAAGACAAAGAATTGCTTTTTGGGTGAAACAAGGCATATTGAAAGAAGATTCTATTGCTGTGTATCTGGCTGATGATATTACACCCACCAGTCATATTAACAACAAAATTGTGGATATAGAGAGTGAAGAAGAAGACATGACATCAGAAGCAACCAAGAAAGAAAGCTGTATGGATAGCTATTGGAACTATATACATGGAATGCTAACTAATTTGGATACTTTGTCAGCAGAACGAATTCATCATATGCTTTCTATGTTTGCTGTTCCAAATGGTAATGAGTTTACCATTGAGGATGTTGTTGGTTTTCTTGAGAGTCAAGTGAAAGCTGGAGTTCTTGTTTACACCACTGGGTCTTATAGACTATCTAAGCAATGATTTTTTTTCCATGCATTAAGTGATACATATGTATATGGGCATTCCCCAGAAATACAGCAGACATTAATTTTTTAAAGGGATTGGAAGCTTACTAACGTGTATGCGAATCTGTTGAACAAATAAAGATGTTGAAGTCACTGCAATTGTTGAAGTGTGGATTTTTGATTAGCCAATTGGTAGTTTTTTTAACGTTGTTTTTGAAAAAAACTCATTGTAAATAATTAAATTTATTGAAAAATGAAGTTTTTTCTACTATACTGGGCACATATGCCAAAAATTAGCCCCAGGGAAAATTAATTCTCCTAGTTCTCTCTCCCTGTACAGCTTTGTCAAAACAAAAGAAAAAAATCCCATAAGAAAACGGCCCACTATTTATTGTTTCTTATAAAAAGAGTGCAGTTCGTCCCCTCTCGTGAAGTTAACAAAATTCTAACTTCATCATACTCAGATAATTAATACTTATTCAGATTCGTATTCACGTTAACTACATCTCTGCCTCATTGGCTATATACAGAAGTTTTCGTTTTTTTTTTTTTTCAAAGCGGCATTCTGAACCAAGTGGTGCTTATGAATAAGTCCAAAAGATAATTTAAACCAACAAAATTTGCAGTCTTTTTATATAGCCTAGGGTCATGTCAAGGCATCATAATATCAATAACATCCATTATTGTTTGTGTTTCTGAAAGTAAAACTAACTAAATATTATATGGATTTCTAATAGTTAGAACTAACACAAATGGCCATCATAAAGGAAGTAAGGCAGATAGATATTTTATGACTCCTGATTTTCCATTTTGGTTTAGTGTTCGGCCACATCTCGAGTAGTGCGAACTAAGCTGTGCGTCTCCAATCTATTACAGTTTTCCCTGGTCGCGTCGCTTAGGAGGAGTGGTTGTTGAAACTTGAAAGAGGGTTTGTTTGATCGAAATTTGATAGTTGTTTGGCCTTCTTTAAGAATTGTAAAGGATCGATGGGTAACCAGCCCCCGCCTTTGTTGTACTTGAGGGCTCCCGTACCCCCATCCTCTCCATCTCATTGGATCACAATGTTAAGATTTCGACCGAAATGAATGAAAAGTCCCGAAAACATGCATCCTTGTAAAGGGGCATGATCCTCGTAGCTCCAAGTGTGAGGACTCCAAGTTAGGCAATCATCCCAACCTTCACATATTTTAGTAGAAAAGTTGGGCCTATCATTTTTGTTACAATTATAATCTTTCAAGGAATTTGAATATGTATTGAGGGTTGGGTGGTAAAATTTTGCCAGACTTAGTACATTTTCTTCCGACCAGCGTGTATGTACAACTTTCTGTTAAATCTGAAATTGAGTGTATTTTTGCCAAAGTGGCATAGACTCAGCACATTAGCTCGGAAATTCAGAATATTTTTTTTTGGTAGCCGGGATTCGAACGTTTACTGCTCAGTGTTTCGTGTCTTTTTCTCTTCTGTTTTGACTTTGAAGTGACTCTATGGGTTTTGCTACTGTTGAAACGTTTCAACTGTATACGTTTCAACAGTCTGGCAGGAAGACTGGCATGATCAATACAAGATACTAGGGTATATAGGAGTACTGTTATTGATGTTAAAAGTAAAGATCACCAACTAGTAGTGTCAAGGGTTAACTTGAAGCTGAAGTATCGGAAGGGTAACTACCTCCCGGGAAGTTATGATGTTGGAAGACTCCAGGATGAGAATTTGAGAGAAACTTTCCAGGAACAGTTGAATACTAATCTTGAGAGTTTAAAAGTTGATAATGTGGAAGATGGTTGGAATAATTTTAGAAAAATAATTTGTGAAGTTGTTGAAGGTGTCTTAGGGAAGAATGATAGAACTGCAGCTAAGAATATCAATGAAAAAGCTTTATGTTTAATAAAAAGGAGAAAGGACTTGTAAAAGAATTATCTGAGTGATATATCATATGAAAACAAAAGGAATGTAAGGAAAATGGAGAAAGTATTAAAATATGAACTAAGGAGGTTTGAAGTGGAGGCCATGGATAAAATTGCCGAGGATCTGGAAGATGCAGCTAGACGGCATAATAGTAAAATATTGTACTGGCATGCTAATAAATTGAGAGGGAGTAGTCAATCCGGACTTGGCCCAGTTAAAGACAGGAATGGGGCCACAATTAGCGATAAGGAAAGAACTAAAGAGAGATAGTTGTTTGGCCTTCTTTAAGAATTTCAAAGGATCGATGGATAACCAGCCCCCGCCTTTGTTGTACTTGAGGGCTCCCGTACCCCCATCCCCTCCATCTCATTGGATCACAATGTTAAGATTTCGACCGAAATGAATGAAAAGTCCCGAAAACATGCATCCTTGTAAAGGGGCATGATCCTCGTAGCTCCAAGTGTGAGGACTCCAAGTTAGGCGATCATCCCAACCTTCACATATTTTAGTAGAAAAAGTTGGGCCTATCATTTTTGTTACAATTATAATCTTTCAAGGAATTTGAATATGTATTGAGGGTTGGGGTGGTAAAATTTTGCCAGACTTAGTACATTTTCTTCCGACCTGCGTGTATGTACAACTTTCTGTTAAATCTGAAATTGAGTATATTTTTGCCAAAGTGGCATAGACTCAGCACATTAGCTCGGAAATTCAGAATATTTTTTTTTTGGTAGCCGGGATTCGAACGTTTACTGCTCAGTGTTTCGTGTCTTTTTCTCGTCTGTTTTGACTTTGAAGTGACTCTATGGGTTTTGCTACTGTTGAAACGTTTCAACTGTATACGTTTCAACAGTCTGGCAGGAAGACTGGCATGATCAATACAAGATACTAGGGTATATAGGAGTGCTGTTATTGATGTTAAAAGTAAAGATCACCAACTAGTAGTGTCAAGGGTTAATTTGAAGCTGAAGTATCGGAAGGGTAACTACCTCCCGCGAATTTATGATGTTGGAAGACTCCAGGATGAGAATTTGAGAGAAACTTTCCAGGAGCAGTTGAATGCTAAACTTGAGAGTTTAAAAGTTGATAATTTGGAAGATGGTTGGAATAATTTTAGAAAAATAATTTGTGAAGTTGTTGAAGGTGTCTTAGGGAAGAAAGCTAGAACTGCAGCTAAGAATATCAATGAAAAAGCTTTATGTTTAATAGAAAGGAAAAAGGACTTGTACACGAATTATCTGAGTGATATATCATATGAAAACAAAAGGAATGTAAGGGAAGTGGAGAAAGTATTAAAATATGAACTAAGGAGGTTTGAAGTGGAGGCCATGGATATAATTGCCGAGGATCTGGAAGATGCAGCTAGACGGCATAATAGTAAAATATTGTACTGGCATGCTAATAAATTGAGAGGGAGTAGTCAATCCGGACTTGGCCCAGTTAAAGACAGGAATGGGGCCACAATTAGCGATAAGGAAAGAACTAAAGAGAGATGGGCCGAACATTTTGAGAATTAACCGAGATAGAGTTGCAGGAAAAGATATAGAAGAAAATGAAAAAGTTTGTGATACCTTGGATGTGAAGGAAGATTTGTTTTGTGAGGAAGAATTAGCGACAATACTAAAAGGATTAAAAAATAATAAGGCTCCAGGTGCTGATATGGTGGTAAATGAGTTTATTAAATATGGTGGCTCTGAGGTTAGAAATAAGTTACTGAAGTTTATGAATATGATTTTTGAAAAAGGGGAAGTACCTAACGATTTTAGGAAAACCTTAATTAAGCCACTTTATAAGAAAGGTGATAAAAGTGGGTGTGGTAATTATCGAGGCATTAGTCTGGTCTCTGTAGGTAGTAAATTACTTAGCAATAGATAGGTAGATAGATAGATCGTGTATTTCAAAAGCCCAAGAGCCATACACACACAAAAATTTATGAAAAATAAAGAAATCACAACAGAACAAATCACGAAACATACATTAACATGATACATACCGAAAAATACCTTATTATTCTCAAACTCTTTTTTTCCCTTTTAATTAAGCTTTTATAATCTCTTCTTTTAGCTTTATATTCGGCTAATCTTAAACTTTGATCTTCAGCTCTATCACATTCTTTTAAATGACTCAATAAATATCTGACCTGTTCTTTCATTAACTTACATTCCAAATCAAAATATCGCTCATTCTTTTTTTCTTTTTTTTCAGGTTACACGATACTGCACAACTGCAAATTATTTCATTTAACCCCATAATTATATCTTGTATATATTTTCCATCTTCTTCTAACGCTTTCAACTTATTTGTTACATGCAACTTCATAAGCTCCCTTTTAAATGTTTCAAAATCATTATCAGTTAAATCATATCTAATTTGTTTTCCTAAGTTCTCTAATCTAAGCTCCCCATTACATAAATCTCTAACTCGACGACCATCATCCTGAAGCTTCCCATTCTTCAGCTCAAGCTTAATAGCTCTATGATCGGATCCAACTAAATCAAGTACATCCATATCAATCGATTCAGGTACAAATTTCGTATTAATCAGCGCATAATCTACAACAATTGGAGTTGGGCCCGAAAGGCAAGTAAACTCGCCCAGACCCTTATCATTTCCAAACCTTCCATTCGCAATGATCAGACCAGGTTCCCCGCAAAGCGCCAGGAGCTTTCTTCCCCAAAGATTTATTTTTCTTTTTTCATCCTTATTACTTCGCGGTATTCTACAACAAATTGGGACCAAATCTTCTAAATCTGGGATTAATAAATCTGGAACCTCAACACCGGTATAAGCATTAAAATTCCCCATCAAAACGCACTCAAAATCACTATAATTTTCTTGTATTAGCGACAGTTCATCATCTAAAGTTTCCCATGTATTTCCTCGACTATACGAACTATTTTGTGGAGGGATATACACAACGCCCAAAATTAATCTCTTCCCACATTTAAAAAAAATACGCAGCCAAAGTAAGTTTTCAGATCTACTATTAACTCTTTCATAACCATCAATAGCTGATGATTTAATCAAAACCAAAATACCACCATAATGTCTATTATTTCTTGCTGGTTTACGCACAACCTGTTCAACCAAATACCCTGGGAGAGGTGATATAGGAGAATGATCGTTCCATGTTTCAATAAACGAAATCACATCAAACGAAAGTAATTCGTCATATAAAGAAGGCAACTTATCACGTAGTCCTTGTATGTTCCATGACACTAAACTCAGTATATGGCTCTTTATTTCCTATGCGTCTACGCTTTCTGTCAGTGCATTATTATCACTAGCCACTTCTTGGAGTTTCTTGTTCCTGGTGTCTGTCGGGGAAAAGGCAAAATGGTAATAATCACGACTGCGACTATTAATATATGTTAGCACTCGCTGTCTATTATCAACAAAATCACGGGAAAAACCACTGCAAGGTCTTCTGTTAAGTCCTTTTCTTGGAGAATGGTTTCCTTTGGGTGCCACGTTACGAGGGCCTGGTCGATGTAGGTCATTAGGGCTAATAACAGCACTAGCAGGTCTTTTAGTTTCCGATACTGCCTGAGAATAGGCTGTTGATGGTATCACTGTCTCGGCATTACTATCACTGGCATCCCTATCCAGCCCCGTCGGGATAACAGCAGGGTAATTTGGGAGCCTAGCACTAGGAGGTGGACCAAGATTTTTAACTGGCACCAAGCTACTTTTAACCTCAATCACAGCCTTTCTATCGTACCTGAATAGTCGGCCTTGGATAAACAGCTTGTCACCTCGTAGCTTTGCATCACGGCCGTCGTTCTGTGCAAGATTCATAATTTCCTGTAAGTGTTTACGGGCTTCTCTTTGTTAAGCCGTGTAATCTGGGGCCACCGACAGATCTATTTTTCTCAATAAGGAACTATTTCTTAAGATGTAGTCTCTGATTTCGACCGAGTTTAGCTTCCCTACTACTGGCCCTGATTTCAATCTAAAAATGTCACGTACATCACCTCGACTTATTTTGAGAGATGGCATAGTACGGTTTAATAAATCCATTATTTCTTGCTTCATAGTATACTCGCCAAGGTGTTGCGGAGTATAATTATATATTATCAAATTTGTTCTTTTCTGCTCTGCTTCGAGCTGGTTGGCTCGTTCATATGTGATTAAAGAAAGAGCTTTAAGGATTGTTCTGGGTACCCGGCTGACTGACCGTATTTCAGATAATAGGCTATACGAAAAATGTGGTTCAATACTGCTCTCTAGGGCTATAATTAAAGAAAGGTTGAGGTGGCTAGGGCACGTTGTGCGGATAAAGGATGACAGATTGCCGAAGATTGTTTTTTTCCGCCAACCCTCTAGGGCTAAACGGAAAGCAGGTCGTCCTCGTCTGGGGTGGGAGGACGTCATAAAGAAAGATTAAAAGAAATGGGAACTTCGTGGGTGGGTGTAAAAAGGGAGGCTTTAAATAGATTGGGATGGAGGAGGAGCGTGCGTAGCTGTGTTGGCCTCAAGCGGCTTGGTGCTGCGGTGAGTGGTTAGTTGTAGTAGTAGTAGTATACGTTTCATGGCGTTTCAGAAAGTCTGCGCCCAATGTTAAGATTATATATCTTAGAATATATATATTCTATATATATATAGACTCTCACTGTCGCTTGTCTTCTAAACGCAGATAATATTGTTCAGATAGTGGGACAAAAACTTCTTTTTCTTCCAACGATTCATCTAGTCCATATTTTTGATTTTCAAAAGTATGGTAGACATTGATGACCTTATCCATGTCAAAATCCTAAACCCAATCATCATAGCTATCATTTTCAATTTGTTTGGTTCGTTTTACCTTGGCTTTCTTTCATCATTATGAAATACACATCGCCGAACCTTTGTTTTTTTTTTAACAAAGGTATGGTAGGCATTGGTGACCTTATCCATGTCCAAATCCCAAACCTAATCATCATCGCTATCATTTTCAATTTTTGCACGTTTTGATTCTCGCTGTCCATGTTGATTTTCATTGACTCGCTCACATGTTCCATGTCGCATGTCTTCTAACCGCATGTGTCTTTGTTCTTCATTTTCATTTTTGACCTGCTCACATGCTAGGTGTCGCATGTCTTCTAACCGCATGTCTTTTCATTTTTGACACGTCATCGCTTTTCTTCTGACCGTATATGTCTTTGCTCTTCATTTTCATTTTTTGACTCGTTCACTTGCTCGGTGTCGTATGTCTTCTAACCGCGTGAATCTTTGCTCTTAATTCTCATTTAATTTTTAATTTTATTTTAAATTTTTTCATTTTCATTTTTTGGACCTTCCAACAGACATATCAAAAGTATGATTGGCATTGATGACCTTATGCATGTCAAAATCCAAAACACAATCTTCATCGCAATCATTTTCAATTTGTTTGGCTCGTTTTATCTCGGCTCATCTTTCGTGATTATGAAATACATATCGCTGAACCTTTGTCTTTTTAACAAAGGTACGATAGGCATTGATGACCTTATCCAATCCAAAATGACAAGTTTACTCTAACAAGCCTGCGGTCTGCTATACGGGTTCCCTATAATCTGCTTCAGAGCTCTATACAAGTGAATTGCAAAAAGGACCTGGATTGCTATTATAATCAAATAATTAAATGTCTAAAAGATGCCGAGATGCAGTTGCGAAAAGTTATTAATTCTGAGTCGATTAGAAGTGATGTGCCAAGTAGTGATTGTCTTCCTGCATCTGCTTGGCATGGCCATTACTCGTCTATTTTTTCTAATGTTAATTACCGTGTGCATTCTTTGTATTCTCATTCTTTTTCTGATATTTTTAGTACTCCTCTATCTCAGCGTCTTTGTGTTCCCATTTCTCTTTCATCCGTAGTTGAAGAAATTAAGAAACTTAAATCAGATAACGTTGATAATGATGGTATATCTAGATTTCACCTTTTATCAGATTGCTCCCCCCTTATTGGACATATACACCTACTTCTCCAGATGTGTATTTGTACTTCTAGTGTACCGGAGAGTTTTTTGTGTGGTACTGTCTCTTCAATTTTCAAGAAGGGAAATTCTCCTTTAATTTGCTCTTCTTACCGACCTATTACTGTCTCTTGCACTTTTAGTAAAGTTCTTGAGCATGTATTACTACCTTTTGTGACTAATAATATGCTTGAGAGAGATAACCATTTTGGATTTGAGCCCGGATTAGGTTGTCAACACGCACATCGTGTATTATCTTCTTTGCTCCTTGAAAATTCTTCTAAGGGAAGGAGTATATATCTTTGTTCTTTAGATCTATCAAAAGCTTTTGATAGTGTATGTCATAGTCAGCTTTTTTCTGCTCTTCGTGGTTGCGGTGTCAATCTATCGGTTATTTTACTTCTTCGGTACTGGTACTCTAATTCTTTTCGTCGGTTGAAATCTGTGCCAGCTTCTATTATTAAATTGAAAAGAGGTTTAAGGCAAGGTGGAGTTTTATCTCGAACCCTATTTAATTTATGTATTTCAGGTATTTCAGGAGTTAATCAAACAGTTCGTGGTAACGTGGAAAAAACGACAATCTTTGGCTTATGCCCCTCAACCCACGTAGCATTGTTATCCATAAAATTAACAGCACTGCCAAACTGTGTGAGTAGAATGCTAATATTGAATTCTACGGGCCCTATGTACCAAACAGGTTTTTCTAGTAGTCCTATTCTACAGGGCATTACACCTTTGCCAAGAGATTTACGCAATTTCTAGTTCAAGGTATATACATGTCTTTTTTTAGTGATAAACTTGTATTTTAAAACCAGCGCGTCTTGTTTCGCTGTTATTCAATTATTTTTTGTATATATTCAGGTTTCAAATTAGGTTTTTCATCAGTTTTGAATAGTTCATTCAACTTAACACTACTGGCATTTTTTTTGTGAACATTTACATAGAAATTGAAAATTCTAAGCAACTTCTGGTGAGTAAAATTTTCTCATTATTATAATAAAAAGAAATTGTCTCGTCATTAAGTTAAGGAAGAAATTCTTTCCTTACACTGTGTGGTTGCCTCTTTTAAAAAGCTTCCTTCATCATTAAATATTAAATGATCCATGTATTTCAATTTTAGTAAATATTCAAAAAAGAGAGGCATGTTCATTTTGATTTTGGTTCATTGTATATGAAAAATTAATAAATTGCATATTAGTTTCGGCAGATATGAAAGGTCGCCTCCCTCTTCAATATCTTGCTCTTTACACTAAAGTTCGAATTTCGTTCAAATCCCAAAGGTTGGTCTTCCTTTTTTTCTGTGATTTTAAGTATTTCGTAATTTAGGTATATAACTTTTAAAAGCTTTGCATATAATTGTCGACTTTTTTTGTGTTTCGATACTATGGAATTGAAGATCCTATGCCCCTCTGTTAATATTTTGAATAAGTAAGAATTGAGCTAGCTAAGTATAGGGTGAGATATAGGCTAGAGGGCGAACCCTTTATGTACTTAATAAATTTTTTAGTTTAGGCTATGTCCAGGAGTCTTTTTCTTCCTTTTTCTGCGATTTTAAGTATTTCGTAGTTTAGGTATATAACTTTTAAAAGCTTTGCATATAATTGTCGACTTTTTTTGTGTTTCAATACTATGGAATTGAAGATCCTATGCCCCCTGTTAATATTTTGAATAAGTAAGAATTGAGCTAGCTAAGTATAGGTCGAGATATAGGCTAGAGGGCGAACCCTTTATATACTTAATAATTTTTTAGTTTAGGCTATGTCCAGGAGTCTTTTTCTTCCTTTTTCTGTGATTTTAAGTATTTCGTAATTTAGGTATATAAGTTTTAAAAGCTTTGCATATAATTGTCGACTTTTTTTGTGTTTCGATACTATGAAATTGAAGATCCTGTGCCCCCCTGTTAATATTCTGAATAAGTAAGAA
>JAQQPU010016100.1:9178-20350 GCA_029168905.1 Artemia sp. Kazakhstan ARC1039
CACCATCTCGAGACAAGAACATAATTTGCGCTTTATTGAAGAAAACAAAAAAATATACGATAGTGTCAGATTAATTGACATATACTGATATTTATTCCTTAAACTGTTGATGATTTCTTATTTATAAAAGTAAAAAAGGGAAAACATTTAAAACATATGTTGTTTTCAGCAATGCACAAATTATGTTCTGGTCTTGAGCAGTCATGGGGTTAATCAGCCCTACTCATATTAATGTTTGCTCATATTTTAGTGTTCAGTAATTTTAAATTAAAATTCAAGTTTTTTAAATTGTTATTAAAAAAATCCCAAAGACGAAAAAAAATAACAAAACCTAAAAGAGGTGATTATATATTATATTTTATATATCACATTTAACGATATAGTACTATATATCATAACGTTACATTTAAAACGTTATATATTATAGTGAGTAAGTTGATAAAAACACAAAGACATCCAACGGTTAGAAATGTAAATTTAGACTAAACATTTAAAAAATGTACCTTTTTTATATTTGAATTTTCGTGAAGCACTGAGAACAGAAAAATAAAATAATTTTTGCTTCTTAGATCCATCTTGTCTATTCACACCTGAAATGTGTAATTTTCTAAGATTTTTCTTATAATTAATTCAAACTTACAAAAATCCATAGTTTGGGTTTCTATCTGTATGTTGGAGAAACTTTTTCAGCAACTTTTAATCCTGACACAAAAAGTAATGTTTAATTTAATTTCATAACTCCTGAAGGTGGCCTGAAAAATATAACTTGATATCATTCCCTAAAGACTCTATCTATGCACTTTGGCAAAGTGGTTACGCTTACACTCTTTTTATTTATTTTAATTGTAAGAGCAGAACTACTAATAGTAGCAGCCCTAAAAGTTTCAACTTAATACCCCCAGTCTTTATCGATTTATTGCTGAGGTGTCTGATTGGCAAACGCAAACAGAATGCCTTTTGATTTAATTTAAAGCAACATTTAGTTTTAAAGAATAATAGGCCAATTGCATAATTGTGGGGGGTTGACATACCCAATATTCCTAATGACATAGCTGCTGGATCGTTCTAATATGCTGAACAAAATGGCTGTCTCAAAATTTTGACGGGGTGTGTTTGGAAAATCAATGGGCTTGAGAGAACGGCTGCTTGTAGTTAGTACTGTCCTTAGTTTTAGTAGCAGTAGTAGTTAGTATCAGTAGAGTCAATTTTATTAGCCTATGCTTTAAGCAGTAGCAGTAATAGAAATAGTAATAATAGTAACAGTGGTAGTCATAGTCAATTAGAAGCAGTAACATTAGGATGCAAATATTTTCTTTTGGTTAGTCCATCATACATCAGAATGGTAGGTCAATAGTGTATAAATATCATGAGAAGGAACTATTTTCCTTATTAATTAACATAGACCATATTATAGTACCAGCGTTAGGACTACTCACTCATTTTTTTACTTCGTCCTCTTTGAAAGGATGTCAGAATTGCGATTTTGGAAATTTTGCGGGTGAAAATAGGGGCAAATCCAAGTTCTGTAATTTTCAGACTTTAAGGTCTGATTTGGATTAAGGCCATTTTTCGAGTGAAGATCAACAAGCACTTCATTAATTATGAAAAGTCCGGGTACAAAATTTCCTATGCGTAACTTTTAAGCTGATTTTTAGTGATTTAAGGGGCTTTTGAGTCGAAAATTTGAAACCAATCTATGTATACAAAACGTCATTTTAATTATATTAAAAAAAAATAGATAATTTAATGGAATGTACATATAAGAACAGATATAAACTTATCTGTGGTATTTTTGTCATGTAACAAGTAGTGTTAGGACAAAGAAATACTACAAATAAGTTTATAACAAAATTAAATTTTAAACATTAGTTTACCTTCTCCTGCAAAATTCCTTGAAAATTTCACATTCATACCCTTAGGCATAGATGTAATAGCAGTGACAATAGTAGTATTGATATCACTAGTAGTAGCATTAAAGAATAGTAGTATTCCTAGCAGTAGTCTGATTTGTATTAAGGCCATTTTTCGAGTGAAGATCAACAAGCACTTCATTAATTATGAAAAGTCCGGGTACAAAATTTCCTATGCGTAACTTTTAAGCTGATTTTTAGTGATTTAAGGGGCTTTTGAGTCGAAAATTTGAAACCAATCTATGTATACAGAACGTCATTTTAATTATATTAAAAAAAATAGATAATTTAATGGAATGTACATATAAGAACAGATATAAACTTATCTGTGGTATTTTTTGTCATGTAACAAGTAGTGTTAGGACAAAGAAATACTACAAATAAGTTTATAACAAAATTAAATTTTAAACATTAGTTTACCTTCTCCTGCAAAATTCCTTGAAAATTTCACATTCATACCCTTAGGCATAGATGTAATAGCAGTGACAATAGTAGTATTGATATCACTAGTAATAGCATTAAAGAACAGTAGTATTCCTAGCAGTAGTACTGTTAAAATATTGCCTTTTGGTCAGTAGAACATCTCCCTCTCCTCAAGTCTCGGAAGTTACAATTAGCCATTGCTATGACATCGCTGATATGTCCTTTTGATAGACTGTAAGTTCATGTACTTCTTGAAATTTTCATCTCAATGCTCTTAGCCCTACAAGTATTACTTTGTTAGCCATACAAGAAATACTTTGTTAAAGCACTGTACTGAACTAACGCTTGTCAGGGCAAGACATCTCTTTTACTTCGTGATAGTTCTCTTAACTGCGAAATCCAGTTTTATATCAATTATTGCACTGTTGATTCCGGGGCCCCTCATATTTGGATTTTATAAAGAAAGGGGCCCATGGCCGTAAGTTTCTTTGAAATGTCATTTTGAAGAGTTGAGGAAAGAAGCGATCGTACTATATATTTAGCGATATATTAATTACCGATACAATATAATTAGCGATGTCTTTACTAAAAAGTATTTCGATGAGCGTATGGACAACTTAAAGCAACCGGTTGAAAATCTTCGTACGGAGAATGCAGCCGCAGCGTTGAAACCAGAGAACACTGGCTTGAAATCTGCTCTTGTGAGTGTTAAAAACCAGGTTTTAAGAACTGAATTGTATGTTAAACGCAAGAATCTTCTTATCCATCGAATTCCTAACAAGGAAAATGAAAATATTGAAGAAACCGTTAATGATTTTTGTCAGAAATGTTGGTAAGGAACTACAGGGATATTAATCACGGCCATCTATAGACTTAGAAGCAAGACTAAAAGTCCCAGGAAACAAAAGTCGCGTCCGGCATCGGACCCTATTCTTGTATCTGTCCTAAATCTTCGACATAAGGACAATATTATGGCTTGTGTTGGTAATCTAAGAAATAGGGGGAAAAGCGTCAGTATTGACCTTCCATTCGAGCTGGCTAAACGTCAGAAAGAACTTTTGAGTACTGCTTATAATTTAAGAAATTGTAAAGCTGCCTCCAATAATGTGTCTCTTACCAAAGTGGTTCAGAAAGTGACTAGGTTATGGCTAGAATCTAAAAAGACTTCTAGTTCTAACTGGATCAAGGTTGATTACGCATGCTAAGATCCGCTTACCCTAGTTCTCCCTCGGCCAATACTGATTTCGATTCTGACGCATGATTATTAGTGAGTGCTCGCTTCCGCTCAATATATTATATCTACAAAAGAATGTGCTGTTCGTTAATATTATTTGTCTTTTTGTATTTTTCCCTTTCATTTGTCTTTCTTTACCCTCAGTACTTACACCTTCCTGTGCTATTTTACTTGTTACTTTTTTTTCTGAGCAAAATAATCAAGTTCATGTCATAGCCTTTTTATTACGGATTAAGAGATTGACGTCACTGGTGTTCACGTGATTACAGCACGGCTCTCTGTCACCTGAATGGGTAAGTAATTATGGTCGAGATTGATTCTCTGTTGAGGATTAAAGCTAACGTAACAGTAGGGAAATTAAATGATTATGAATTTGGGAGAGTTAATTTTAATGAAATTATAAATAATCCGGATGGTAAAGCCCCCAATATTAATTTCTATGAAAATTTTGAGAATATTATTGATAGTGTGTTTGTGGAGGAGCTGAGATTTTGGGACTCCGGAGCTCGGTGGGGTGATGCATTCCCGGTTGTGCATCTAAACGTTCAGGGCCTAAATTCCTCGTTTGATGATATTCAATTATTATGTAGGACTTCGTGCCCTGCAATTATCGGTCTCTGTGAAACATTTTTGAGGGAGAAAAATCAGGTACTTTGGATATTCCCAGTTATATGTCGATATTTCTTAACCGCAAGACGGCCCAAGAAGGTGGACTCGGATTTTATATCCGAAATAGTTTTCAGACTGTACTAAGACACGATTTATGTACAAATAATGAAAGGGTATTTGAGTCACTTTTTATAAAACTCCCAATCAACGCTAAGGAAAGGGTAATAATAGGCGAAGTATATCGTTCTCTAAGTGGATGTATAACTCAATTTATGGAAACATTAAAAGATGTTCTTGGAAAAGTTTTGCTGAAAAATCCGAAGTTGTATTGATGGGTGACTTTAACCTTGACCTGGCTGAACCGTCATCTAGACAGGCTTCTGATCTTTTGTCTTTACTAATTTCATATGGATTAGCTCCTTGTATAAACATACCGACAAGGATTTCTAACCAGTCAGCAACATTAATTGACAATATTTTTTCATCACTACACTACATTAAGAACGAAGTACTGCTTTCTGATACCTCCAACCATTTGCCAAAATCCACAAAGATTAGTCCCCCAGGATACACCGAGATTCTGTTGGTCACCAGTGGAGCTGGACTGAAAGAAGATCTGAGTACATCTTCATGGGACTTTTCTTTACCAGAAAATAGAAATTAGGGCAATTATAACGATATATTTTGCCAGTTTTATGATACTGTTAAGGAAAAATTCACGTCTTATTGTCTAAAAGCTCCTTTAAGGAATCCTCGCTCAAGGAGATCAACATCCATAGCTCCCTGGTTAACATTGGGAGTCTTCAAGTCAATAAATAGGAAGCAGAACCTTTGGAAAGAGTACAAAAACAGACCAAGTAATGCTAAATTAAGAAGCATTTAATTTGTACCGTAATATGCTGAAATCAATTATTCGGAGAGCTAAAACAGTACATTTTACAAAGAGATTTGTTGATTGCGGTAAAAATATAAAGAAGACGTGGGACGTGATTAAGGAAGTTAGTCGACCATCCAGAAAACTAGAAGGTCTCCCTAAGTCTCTTATGGTAGACGATCAAATTATCATAGGCAGCGCGATAGCACTGCCTAAGTAAAGAACGATGTGGGCACAATGTATTATTTTTTTTCTTCTTCTTCTTTCTCCATACCCGGGCACTTCGTATCGAAGGAGTTTTTTGTCGAAACTTTGAAAAAGGCTCATTCGATTGGAAATTGCAGTGGCTAGTGCCCTTTTTAATAGTCGAAAGTGATTGAAGGACAACTAGCCCCCCCCCTCCCCACGCCAGTCATACCCCCAAACACATCCAATCAAAATTTTGAGACAACCATTTTGTTCAGCGTAGTTGATTTCCAGATAGAAAATATGTTTTTGAGGAAGACACTCCTCCACAACCCTCGCGGCAAGGGTTTTCAGTTATGCCCTGAGGGCATATAAGAACGATGTTTGCAGAATGTTTGATTTATTTTTTTTTTCCTTTAGAGCAGGGCACTTCGTATCGAAGAAGTTGCCGTAGAAACTTCTAAAAGGGCTCATTCAATTGGAAATTGGAGTGGCTTGTGCCCTTTTTAAAATTCGAGAGTGATTGGAAGGCAACTAACACCCCTTCCACGCCCACCATTTCCCGAAACACATCCAATTAAAATTTTGAGATAGCCATTTTGTTCAGTGTAGTTGATTTCCAGATAGAAATTATGTTTTTGAGGAGGACACTCCCCCACAGCCTTCAGTGCAAGGGTTGTAAGTTATGCCCTAGGGGCATATAAGGTTTATATAGAAATCGTTGTCGTAGAAACTTCAAAAAAGGCTCATTCGATTGGAAATTTAAAGGGCTAGTGCCCTTTTTAATAGTCGAAAGTGATTGGAGGGTAGCTAGCCCCCCTCTCACGCCTACCTTCTTCCGAAACAAATCCAATCAAAATTTTGAGATAGCCATTTAATTCAACGTAGTTTTAAGATCTGGAAATTAGGTCTTTGAAGATGAACCCCCCCACCCCCACAGCCCTCAGGGCAAGGGTTGTAAGTTATGCCCTGAGGCATATAAGGTTTTTATAGAACGCGTTGTCGTAGAAACTTCAAAAAGGGCTGATTTGATCGGAAATTGGAATGCCTAGTACCCTTTTTAAAAGTCAAAAGTAATTGGAAGGTAACCAACACCCCTTCCACGCCCACCTTTTCCCCAAACACATCCAATCAACATTTTGAGATAGCCATTTTATTCAATGTAGTTTCAAGTTCTGGAAATCAGGTCTTTGAGGATGATAACCCCCTCAGAGCCCTCAGTGCAAGGGTTGTAAGTTATGCCCTGGGGGCATATATGGTATATATAGAAAGTTGTTGTAGAAATTTCAAAAAGGGATCATTCGTTTGAAAATTGAAATTGCCCTTTTTAATAGTTGAAAGTGAGTAGAGAATAATTGACCCCCCTCCCACGCCCACCATTTCCCCAAATACATTCAATCAAAGTTTAGATATAGCCATTTTGTTCAAAGTAGTTGAAAGTTCTGGAAATTATATATTTAGGGAAGACGAACCCCCCAGAGCCCCCAGGGCAAAGGTTATAAGTTATGCCCTGGGGATACATAAGGTTCTTATAGTTAGAGTTGTCGTAAAAACTACAAAAGGGGCTCATTCAATTGGAAGTTGAGAGGGCTAGTGCCCTTTTTTAATAGTCAAAAGTTATTGGAGGGTAACTAACCACCCTTTCACGCGCACCATTCCCCTAAACACATCCAATGAAAATTTTTAGATAGCCATTGTGTTCAACGTAGTAGAAAGTTTTGGAAATTAGGTATTTGAGGGTGACGACCCCCCCCCTCAGCACTCGGGGCAAGGGTTGTAAGTTATCCCCTGGGGGGCATATAAGGTTTGTATTGAAAGCGCTGTCGTAGAAACTTCAAAGGGGCTCATTTGATTGGACATTGAAAGGACTAGTGCCTTTTTTAATAGTTGAAAGTGATAGGAGAGCGACTAACGCCCCTCTCACGCCCACCATGTTCGCAAACACATCCAATCAAAATTTTGAGATAGCCATTTTGTTTAACGTAGTTAAAAGTTCTGGAAATTATGTCTTAGAGGATGACAACCACCCTCACAGCCCTTAGGGTAAGGGTTGTAATTTATGCCCTGGGGGCATATAAGGTGCTTATAGAAAGTGTTGTCGTAGAAACTCACAAAGGGCTCATTCGATTGGAAATCGAAAGGCCTAGTGCCCTTTTTAATAGTCGAAAGTGATTGGAAGGCTTGAAATTTTTATAGTAAAGATCGATGTGAGTATAATGTATGATTTTTTTGTTGTTTTTGTTGTTATTGTTGTTGCTTAGACCAGAGCACTTTGTATCGCAGGAGTTGTCGTAGAACATAATTTGCACTTTACTGAAAAAGTATAAATGTTCTTACTTTCATAACTTTAATAAATCAGATAATATTAACATTTTGATTACTAAATATCAGTATATGAATATTAAACTGACAATGCACATTCCTTTGTGTTTTTTCAGTAAAGTGCAAATTATGTTCTGGCCTTGGGAAAGCATAGGGGATTTGAGCCCAACTTATGTTAATTTCTGCTCGTTTTGAATTTGACTCGGTTATTTATTGTAATTTCTGGTCGTTTTGGGTTTCATTTATTTATCGATGCTGATTTGCAGTATTTTTACGCTTCGTGGGTTATTTGATTTTTTTGGCTCTTTTTTTTAATGGAGTTCTTTACTTTTCTTTGAAAAACTTATTTTGTGGAAAAAGTTTTTTAATTAATTTCTGTTCGTTTTATATTGACACATCAATTTTCAGGGATAAAGAAAATAGTACTTTAAATCTTTTCGTTTTTTAAAGACCTTATAGTTTGGTCTGCTATTTGTATGCTGGAGAAAAATTTTCAGCAATTTTTAACAACATACACCCTTTTAAAAATATGGACACAAATAATAGTAGTACAGATGACCCTATAACTCCCACGAGTACACCATATATGGGCATAGAGTCATTAGGGAGAATGATTGCGTAATCGGTCAATGACCTCTTTCTCCAAGGTTCTTTTTGGCCAAGTGCCCGCTAGGGAAGAATGTTATGATCCAGGAATAGGAAACAGTATTTGTTTTTGGCCAAGTGCCCGCTAGGTGAGAATGTTATGATCCAGGAATAGGAAAGAGTATTTGTTGTTGTAAGTGTATGCTCGAGGCAAATGTTATGATCCAGAAATAGGAAACAGTATTTGTTGTTGTAAGTGTATGCTCGAGGCAAATGTTATGATTCAGAAATAGGAAAAGTTTTTAATTAGCGCTGTGATAACATGAGTGAACAAGTTGAGTTAGAAATATCCTTTTTTTTGTGACTGTTCTATTTGTAAAGGTCATTTTCATGATTTTGAGTATTCACATGAACCTACTGAATGTTTAGACAGCATAGAGACGGTGATAAAAGTGAAGAATCTGGAGGAAATGAGAAGAAAAATTATATGTGATACGGAGAAAAATCTATACCGATTGCAAGTAAGCTCAGATAAAAGAAGGGTTGATATGACAGAAAAGGAAAATCGAAAGAAGAGACTGGGAAAAAAGGGCTTTCTCTATAGTGTAAAAGACAGCAGTGAAAACCCAAAGAAAAATGTGTATAGTGCAAGATATAACACTGAATATTATGATGAATATGTTCTAAGAGAAGAGAAAAAGTGCCCCTTTAAGAGACAACATAAGAGGTCATTCTACGAAATGGATTTTAAACAACAAAAACCGTGGTGGAAGAGTTCTCACATATGATTTAACGATAAATCTAATTATTGATATGCATAACGAGTTTTATATTATAATCATACAATAAATTTGATTGTACTATATTTATTTTCTCATACTAGATATATATAGAATAAGGATATCAGCAGAGACTTCAGTACATGAATAGTTCAGTTTTATTAGATCACTCCATAGAGTATTATCAGTCCACAACCAAGTTTTCTATCAATAATAAAAAAAATAAATGATTCTTCTAAATATTTTTATTCATTTATCAAATCTGTGTATATAACGCTTTTTAAATATAAAACATCATTATCATCATCAGCCTCCTCCATAATTTCCTCCTCAATTTGAGGATGAGGTAATCTATTTATTTGATTGTTATGATATACAATCAATACATCATTATCATCGTCAACCTCCTCCTCCACAATGATAATTTTCTCCTCAATTTGAGGATGAGGTAATCTATTTATTTGATTGTTGTCATCTACAATCAATACATCGTTATCATCATCAACCCTTTTTTTCTAATATATTTATCTGTAAAACTATAGCATGATTCTAAAAGACACAATTTCCTAAATATATAAAAAAGGTGTTTTATTGAAATAAAGGATAAAGATCTATATATTGTATTGTTTTTAATATTTTGACATCATCATCATCATCTTCATCATCAACTGTTGATCTCTCTATGTTAATATCTACTTTCCGTTTTTTAGCTGGTGGGGGGAGAAACTCTTTGCTATCACCATCGATTAATAACTGTTCAATCATTCGTGTTTTAGTGGGTGGGGGGGTGAAACTCTATTCTATCTTCATCCAATGCCATGTCTACTGGAGTTTTCAACTTTTTCCCCCTCCGGTCTACAGAATTTCCTACGGTTGATAATTTTTCATCCTTCTCCTCTACAGTTACTGGCATTTCTTTCCACTGACTTCAATCAAATAATGACTGTGCCTCCTGAAACTTAAAAATAATATATGAGGATCATGTTAGTAAAGTTTAATCATTCATATACAATACTGAAGAAAACCAATTTCCACTGTTTGTCGACATTAAATTATTAAGAAGGCTATTATTTCTTTGAAATACACATTTTACATTTTTAATTTTCATGTTTTTGATTTTATATTGATGAAGAATTTAATCACAGCTTCAACTAGTTATTTTTTTTGTTCGGCATAGATGAAAGGTCCAATACCTGAGTTAAACTAAGCGATTACATTTTAACATTGTTTGACAATTTACTAAATTTTAAGGTTTTCTTTAGTTACAAAAATGTTTTTGTCAGTCACCACCTTTAATCATTCACAAACAATACTAAAGAAAACCAGTTTCCACGGTTTATCAATGTTAAATTATTAAGAAGGCTATTATTTCTTTGAAATATACATTTTACATTTTTAATTTTCATGCTTTTGATTTTATATTGATCAAGAATTTAATCACAGCTTCAACTAGTTATTTTTTTTTCGACATAGATGAAAGGTCCAATACCTGAGTTAAACTAAGAGGTTTCAATTTCAGGAAAAAATTACATTTTGACATCATTTGACAATTTACTAATTTTAAAGTTTTCTTTAGTTTCAAAAATGTTTTTTGTCAGTCATCATCTTTTAATCATTCACAAACAATACTAAAGAAAACCACTTTCCACGGTTTATCGATATTAAATTATTAAGAAGGCTATTATTTCTTTGAAATATACATTTTACATTTTAAATTTTCATGCTTTTGATAAGTATCTTATCCTTTTGGTGTAAATTGCAGCTGAAGGCTTATCGCAAAATCACTGTTTCAAGTTTTTTCATATACTAAAATTGAAGGAAGCTAGAAAATGTAAAAATTCTTTTTACCCGAATATTCTTCAGAGCCCAACCTAACTACGAGGCGAAAACAATAATATAACTTATAGTTGGACAAATTTTTTTTTTAAATATCTCTTTCCTGACATCATTTGGAACTTGCAAATTATTATAAGTAGTAACTAATTACTTAATTTTTAATGAACTTATAGTTAATTGAATCAACAATCCAAATTTTTTGATACCACAACAATAAATGGCAAACGAAAAAAGAATATAAAAAACTACAACATTTTAAGAAGTACAGAGTTTGGCTCATGAAAGAGCCAAACATGTCAGAGTTTAAGTTTTAGTGTTGCTTCATACTTCCAACTGAAAACTTATTTTTTAATATGATGTTTTACCTTTTTTCAAATCGTGTCATAAATATCCGTTTGAATAGACCCTCTCTTA
>JAQQPU010016101.1:0-20348 GCA_029168905.1 Artemia sp. Kazakhstan ARC1039
GGTGGGGATCGGAACCCTTTGGGGTTGGGGTAGAGGACCTCACAACACTGTTCAAATGGAACTTGTGTATTATAACGACCACAGAGTTTCACCCTCAAATTCTCTTCTAAAACCTTTCCTAAAATCTTCTTTCAAAATGTCTCTAACTGTTTCGCCGAAATAGTTCCATAGCCTGTCTAAAACGGTTTCGCCCAAATAATCCCTAAACGTAATTTCAGCGTGTTCCTTTTGTTTTTGGCATCTCTGCGCTAATGCATTTCAAATTAATAAGAAACCTGATTCCCGCGCTAAAATAATTCATCGCTAAGATGTTTCTTGGAGAATTGTTTCCATGGCCTTTGGTTATTAATATCCTTTGGAGTTCGACCAAAAGAGTTGTTTCCGAGGCAATGACATTAATGACTTGGATCTATTCCTGGAGAATCGTTTAAAGTCTGACAGATGATGTCATTGGTTGATTGATCTGTCAAGAAAGGGGAATTAATTTGTTGTTTCTAAGGGGAATTATTGATTCACGATAAGTGAATTGAGGTCGACAGCACAGGTGTTCCAAGGTCGATGTTGTTGTTGTTGTAAGTGCACGCTCTCAGCGAATGTCAAGGTCGATGTTGTTGTTGTTGACAAACTTGGAAAAAGAGGTCATTGACCCCATTAACCACGTGTTCTCCCTAATGACTCTATGCCCATATATGGTGTGGGGTTCGGAGTCTATGCCCATATATGGTGTGGGGTTCGGACTCAATAAGGCCATTCTACTCACGAAGGTTCAGTAGTACGAGAGTTCAGTAGCACGGGGGGTTCAGTTGTACAGGGTTTTGGTTATACAGGGGTTTAGTTACATGGAGGGATTCAGTTGAACAAGGGGGGACTTTGGGCAGTGTGTGTCTCTTTAGGCTGTGTGTCTCTTTGGGCAGTTTGAATCTTTATGGTCTGTGTGTGCCTCTTTTGGCTGTTTGTGTCGTTTTGGGCTTTGCGTCTCTCTTTGGTCTGTATATGTCTCTTTGGGCTGTTTGAGTCTTTTAGGTCTGTGTTTGTCTCTTTGAGTTGTGTTTCTCTTTGGCCTGTCTGTGTCTCTTTGAGCTGTTTGTGTCTCTTGAGACTGTGTGTGTCTCTTTGAGCTGTGTGTCTCTTTGAGCTGTTTGAGTCTTTTTGGTCTGTTTGTGTGTCTCTTTGGGCTGTTTGAGTCTTTTTGGTCTGTGTTTGTATCTTTGGGCTGTTTGTGTCTCTTTGGGCTGTGTGTCTCGGTGAACTGTTTGAGTCTTTTTGATCTGTTTGTGTCTCTTTGGGTTGTTTGAGTCTTTTTTGGGCTGTGTTTATCTCTTTGGGCTTCTGTCTCTTTGAGCTGTTTGTGTTTCTTTGGGCTGTTTGTGTCTCTTTGGGCTGTGTGTGTTTCTTTGGGCTTTGTGCGTCTCTTTGGGCTGTGTGTCTCGGTGAACTGTTTGAGTCTTTTTGATCTGTTTGTGTCTCTTTGGGTTGTTTGAGTCTTTTTTGGGCTGTGTTTATCTCTTTGGGCTTCTGTCTCTTTGAGCTGTTTGTGTTTCTTTGGGCTATGTGTGTCTCTTTGGGCTGTTTGAGTCATTTTGGTCTGTGTGTCTTTCTTTTGGCTGTTTGTGTCTGTTAGGAGTCGTATGTGCCTCTTTGGGCTATGTGTGTCTCTTTGGGGCGTTTGAATCTTTTGGTCTGTATGTGTCTGTATGGGCGTTTTTTGGTCTGTGTGTGTTTCCTTTGGCTATTTGTGTCTCTTAGAGGCCATGTGTGTCTCTTTGGGCAATGTGTGTCTCTTTGGAGGGATTTGAATCTTTTTGGTATGTATGTGTCTTCATTCCATCTCCTCCAAAACACTTTTCGGTCATTTCTTGTTAAAATTATCCAATCGCTAATTACCCCTTATCCTCTCGCAATAACAAACTAAACCAGATTATACCCACTTAACCAGATCAAAAATGGCTGTCACACTAACTTGATTAGTAATTGGACTACATTCACGGGTTTCTGCAAAGTGCTATGGACTTCATTGAAAAAATACCAGTTTAAAAAAAAAAAATAAATAAACATGTATTATACTCGTTCCTCTTGGCAAAGGTGTAATGACCTGTAGAGTAGGACTACCAGAAAAACCTGTTTGGTACGGGGGCCTTGTAGAATCCAGACGAGCAATTCTACTGTAGAAGCAGGATATATATACTTGTTTTCTTACTGCATGTCCTGGTTTAATTGAGCAGTACCTCTGCACCTTTAACTGCAGGGGTCCCTAATTTGCACCTTTACCAGGTTTCCTTCAAATTATTAGTAGTGTTGAAAGAATTTCGGACCCCTCTTCTCTTGACTTCTAGGTCAATTTAGTTATTATCGTCATCTTCTAGAACGCTCTATTTAGCAGAGGCAATCATTCAAACATAATGAACTTTCGAATTGACTTTGCAAAAGATCCTTAACTCGCTTTATGGCGCGTTCAGACTATCAGTTTTCTGGAAAAATGAGATAAAAACGTCCTTCCGTCCATTTTCTTTTTTCGGGTCGGAAGAGCATCTTCCAGGGCCGAAACCCTAGAAATTCCTTAAAAATCCAGAAGATTTGCTAAAATCCCTAGAAATCCCTAAATGAAAAAGTTTGCCCCTAAAAGACCTCAAAAATCCCATTACAGGAGGGAAATCCCTAGAATAAAAACACTGCCCTAGCCTTTATAGAAAAAAGGAGACATCAGTGCTACCCATGCAAAAAGGTGATTTTCCTTGTTGTTCCAGGTTGGGAATTCTATTTACCCTATACAAGATTTTTGACCATACTGATTCCAATGATGCTATTCTTATTTTCGTCTGACGCCATTTTCGAGGCGTTTCAGGCACTTTTTCAAAATCATAATAAATTTGTTTCCGCAATAAACTTTTACTTTTAAGATTAACCGAAATAATAGTTACCATTCCTGGATCAGTGTTAGATGGCAATTTTTTCTCATTAGGGTTTTTTTTCAAAACGCGTCTTTCAACTTTTGGTTACTATGGGCGATGGTTTACTCTTTACTAGGTTGCAGCTACTGCTGCAACCATAATGAAAGCAACTACGGTCTACATTACCAGTTTTCGACTGCTAGCTGACAGATATGAGGAGTCAAGCTCCCCCATCGTTAGCGTAAGAAAAAAAAACTTCACACCACAATTGAAACAAAACGAAATACAATAACGGATGAAACTTTTGGTTAAAACATTGAATATTGAAAAGGAAGAAACTGTTGTGCATATTAGAGGCAACGCTATAACGTTGTCTATGGTAAAGGCCATAAGACTTCAATGTTTAATTTTTTTTTTCAAAGGCACTTTATACGGAAGGGGTAATCTTATAAACTTTGGAGGGGGTTCATTCGATTGCAAATTAGGAAGTTCTAGGGCCTTTTTAAGAGTAAAAAGGAGTATCGCAGGACAAATAGCCCCCCCCGTACCTCATTTTCCCCGAATGAATTAGATAAAAATTTTGAGAGAGCCATTTTGTTCAAAACAGTCTAAGATGAGATAAAACTAACTCCAGGGTCGACACGGCCCCCCAGAGCCCAGAGGCAAGCGTTGTAAGTTACGCCCCAGGGGGGAGGGGCATATAAGGTTTTTTTACGGAAGGGGTGGTCGTGCAAACTTCGGAAAGAGCTCTTTCGATTGAAAGTCAGAAGTTCTAGTGTCCTCTAGTGTCCCAAAAGTCAAAAGTGATCGGATGGCAACTAGCTCCCTCCTCCCACTACATCTTACCCCAAAACGCATACGATCAAAATTTTGAGATACCATTTTATTAAAAATAGTCCAACTACAATATAACGAAAACTCCATATTCGAACCCCCCCCCCCTCCATAGCCAGTGAGCAAGTGCTGTTATGTATGTGATGTCCTGGAGGCATATAAAGCTTTCATGGAAAGTGTGGTCGATAAACTTTAGAGAAGGCTCATTTCATTGGAACTTGAAAGTTCGGGTTCTCTTTTTAAGAGTCAAAAGTGATTGGAAAGTAACTACCCCCCCCCTCCACGCCCTCTTTTCCCCAAATGCATCCGATCGAAATTTTAAGGTAACCATTTTGTTCAAAATATTCCAAAGTTTATAACATGTAAACAATAGTTCAAAGATCATACAAAAATGCCTCAGGGTTTGACACAGGTCCCCAGAGCTTGGGAGTAAGGGTTGTAAGTTACGCCTCGAGGGCATAAAAGGTTTTTTGTGGAAACGGCGGTCATACAACTGAAAGCTTATGGAACTGAAATTGCACTGAAAGTTCTAGTTCCCTTTTTAAGAGGTCAAAAGTTATCGGTGGGCAACTAGCACCCCCAAACGCCCTCTTTTCCCCAAAAGCATCTGAACGACATTTTGAGATAGCCATTTTATTCAAAACAATCCAAAGATCATTTAACAATGTCTATGGGGTTGACAAAACCCCACAGAGCCCGGGGACAAAGGATATAAGTTATAAGTCATTAAGTGTTGCTTAAGTCTAAGACGTGAACAGGTAGAGAAATATCCTTTTCATAAACCGATAAAAAAGAAATTAATAAAAAAAATTGGTAATGAAAAGAAATTTTTCATGGAAAATTTAATTAAAAAAAACTTTCCAAGAAAGAAGTTTGTCGAAGAACAGTAAAAAGCCATATTAAACTAAAGACCAGCAGAAAAAAGTTCCTATGATAATACAATTCAACAGGTAACTAATAAATTATAATCGTATATTTTGATTCTGAAATCTAAGACGCGAAAAACCGTAGACATATTTATTTTAGAAACCAAGGAAAAACTTTGATAATAATAAACGTACATAAATTAATTAATTAAAAAAAATCGCATCAAAGGAAGAAAAGTAAAGAGTAAACTCAAGACCAGCAAAAATTAATTCCTATTGTAGTTCAAACTCAAAACGACCAAAAATTCATTTTAAAGAGTAAATGAAACCCAAAACGAACAGAAAATAAAATTAACGATCATAGCAAAGATAAAGATAATAGGTGGAAATATAGATAAATAAATACATCTTAAGAAGCTTGAATGTTTTAATATTTATTTATTTTTTTCCCAGAAGCACTTCTAATGGGAGGAATGGTCGTATAAACTTCCGAGGTGGCTCATTCGATTGGAAATAGGAAGTTCTACTGCCCCTTTCTTAGAGTTAAAAGTGATCAGAGGTCAACTATCCCCTCCCCCACACCCTCTTTTCCGCAAATGCATCCAATCAAAATTTGGAGATATCCATTTTGCAAAATCGTCCAAAGGTTAAATAAATATGCCTGAAGGTAGAATACTATGTGACTTGAAAAGTCCTGGAAAGAACTAATACAAATTAAACTTAATATTTGATATAGAATGATATTAGTTGCTGAAAGCTTATTAGTTCAAGATTTTATTTCACAGTTATTTTTATTTTCAATGTTGCAATCAGTGCAAAAGAAAATATTTGGAAAAGAATTCGAGTTTATTAAAGCGCCATCACGCAGTAGGCTTTAGATTTTTACAGTTAGGGAAGGGGACAGTTCCTAAACTCTTGCTTCTACTGATTTTTGTTCTTTTTTTAGCTTGATTCGCATATTCAATTTAGGTTTTACTCATTTAAAGATTTGTTTATTCATTTATATTAGTACCTGTTGTATGTTTGTTTGCTATGATTGTTTATTTATTTTTTGTTCGTTTTGGGTTTCATTTATTCGTTAATAGTAATTTCTGATCGTTTTCGAGTTTGAATTATTATAGAAATTTATTTCTGATGATCTCAAGTTTTATATGGCATTTGCTTTTCTTTGAAAGACTTCTTTTTCTGAAAGTTTTTTTTAATTAATATTAATAAAAGTACAAATAAATCGGCTTCACATCCTGAATCCTTTAACAGCGGAATATAAAGAAAAGGAAAAACAGAAAGAAACACATACTAGAAGATAACATTTGAATAAGAAAGCAGCTAGAAATTCAAAACATTTAGGGTTCTGGAAAGGGGGTAGTTTTTTTCTATTTTTGTGAGTCCCCAGGTCCCCCAGCGTATGCCCCTGTATTAGCCGAAATCCCCAGACAATTTATCATCAACTAAATTAAAAAATTCTCTTCTAGTTGCAAGTATCGTTACTTCTGCTAGCTGCTTTAGCAGCAACGGCATGGGCCCGAAGCGGAAGAAGTAGTTATCAATATCAGCCCCAGCCCTACCAACCACCTACCCGGTACCCGATGCCATATAGACCAAATCAATACCAGACACTACGGAGACCTTCTATTCCAAGACGGAAACAGAGCCGAGTAAAGACTCGAATTCCGTACAAGAGAACTACATTGGCTACGACAACAGATGCAGAGACAACTACTGAAGCTGAAACCACGACAGAAACTACCACAACGGAAGAAACGACAACCGAGACTACAACCACAGAGGCTACAACGACCGAAGAGACAACCACAGAGGAGGATACAACGACTGAAGAGACTACAACAGAAGAAACTACTACAACTGAGGACACAACTACAACAGAGGCAACGACAACGACTGAAGACACAACTACATACAGACCCGAGTCTTACGAATCCGAGAGTCACGAAGAGTCTGACAAAAAATACAACAGAGGCCGGCATCATAAAGAACATAGAAAAAAATATGAAGACGAGTCAGAAGAGGAATACAACCGTGAAAGAGAAAGATATGATAAAGAATACAGACGAAAAGAGGGGGAAAATTACAAAGAAAAATATGTCAGCTCAGAAGAAAGAAGTAGCTATGAGAGTGAAAACTATGATAAAAAAGACCAAAAGTATGACAGCAACGAAGAAGATGAGTACCAAAAAACGAAATATAGTAAAAGCGAAAAATATGGAAGTTCAGAAGAAACATACAACAATAAATCTAATAAAAAACACAAAAATAAAATAAAAAAGGGTTATGAAAACGATAAACCAGACATATATAATGCGGACAGATATGACGACGACAGTTACGAAAACAAAAAAGAATATGAAATGAAGAAAGAATATAAGGATGAAAAACATTACGAAAGCAAAGAGGAAAGCTATGAAAAGACAAACTATTCAAAAGGAAAAGAATATGAAGATAAGTATAAGACTAGAGCTGGGTACAAAGAAGATAGAGACTCGTATGAAAAGGAATACAGAAATTCTGACTACAACCACAAGGAGAACTATAATAACCATGATTCAAAGTACAGTAGCGATGAATACAAAGGTTCCAGTTATGAGAAGAATCCGAGATACGGTGAAAGATATGGTAATAAACAATACACGAAAGAATATGACGAAAATTACAGGATGAGAAACAAAGAAAATGGTTATAAAGGAAAATACTACTCTGAGGGAGAGCGTGACGGTAACACTAAATATGACGACAGCTATGAGGATGGAAGTCATGAAAAGAGCTATGACGAGAATTATAAAGGGAAGGAACATGAAAATTACCCTAATAAGGATAATAGACACAAGAAAGGTGAATATGAAGAAACTGAATATGAAAGGAGTCATGAACATGAGTATAAAATAAAAGAATATCCCGATAGAAAGTACGAAGAAAGCAAATACAAAAGGACTGAATATGAGAGTGCTGAAGAGGGCGAAAGGTATGAAAAAGATTACAAAATGAAACGGGGAGAATATCTAAAAAAAGGCTATGGCAATAATAAATACAAAAAAGGTGAATACGAAAGCTCCGGATACGGAGAGAAGTACAACAAGGATGAAGAAATGAAAAATTACAGGGAAGAATATGAAGATTATGAACAAAGCAAGCACAAGAGCACTGAATATGGCACATCACATCGTGGAGAGATGGACCACAGAATGAAAGAGAACACACCAAAATATCCCAGCCAAGATTACAGGATGGTGAAAGGAGATTATAAAAAAGAAAATAATTACGAAGGTTCTGGAGATAAAATGGAGAATAAGAAAGAAGAGTACCAAGAGAAGAAAGAATATGGTGAAAGCCCTAAATACGAAAAAGGATACGAAAATTATGGTCAAAGGAGCAACTCAAAGTCATCTAGGTACGATTACACAACAATGAAATACGAAGAAGGATATGCTAGTATCAAAGGATATAAAGAGCCTACACACACAGAAAAAGAGGATGATTATGGTAAGACTTACCAAACGAAAGAGTATAAAGAAGCGGAGACTTACAGTCAACCATACACCACACCTTCTTATGGACAAGAATATAGTAAAAATGATTACAAAGGTGAATATAATAAAAAACAATACGAATCAGCAGAAGGAGGTAAATCACCATCTACGTATGGTAACACCAAATATGGGGAAAATACGTATGGATATGATGGGTATAATTCTAAGGTAGATGCTGTACCTGGTGAGAAGAAGTATAATTATTCGTATGAAGTGAAGTATGCCGATGGTACTATTCAGAGGAAAGAAGAAACAAGAGATTCGACTGGAAGAGTTAAAGGTTCTTTTGAGGTAATGTTTTAAATTTCAACGTTCTACTAATGTCTCATTTTTCTGGCTTTTATATAGAAAACCAAAACTTTCGACCCGAAAGGTTAATTTTTATACACGATAAAGATCTATATTTTTATTTTAAAAAATAACGAGACCTGTAGAAAGAAAAACATATATACCTCCATATAAATTAGTCCTAAACCGTTAGAAAGCCAAGGCTTGAATGGTAGGACAAGTGTGGGTAAAAGCTAAATATATGCCACTTTTTTTTGGGGGGGGGGGGGCTGGATCCGCCACTGCTTGTCCTACCTAGATTTGAAAAATAAATTCTTTGGTTTTTTTGTTCAAAAAATTCTGATAAAAGAGCGAAATCTCCCCCCCCCCCAATAGGAGGTTCAAAAAACACATTTTACCCTCTTACCCTTACATTTTCGTTAATTGGTGCCACTGCAGCCCTCGCAATGGACGACCTAGTGATTTAGGGGTATCAATTCACTCGAATAACTTGCTGACCTTTCAGATGACAGCCCGCTTAGAACTTAGTGGTTCAAGAAACGACAAATGAGAGGAATAAACTGTAGGACTGATACCCATTTATCATTTTAAGGACGGATTTATATACGCTGCTACACACAGATCTGACCCTTAAGAGTGGTCAGATCTGTACTGATGCATAAATTTTAGAACGTTTTGTTTGGGGGGGTAGGGTATCCACTTTCGTGTAGGCATGAGAATATAGTATTTGAAACTTGTCTCCAGCATATAGGAGTAACCTTGAAAATAAAAAATATGGAGATGAATTAATCAGTTAAAGTCCTTAACATCATAATTAAATTAAATAAAAATTTAATATATTTCCATAATTTAATAAATTATAGAATTAAATAAAATAAATAAAATCTTGAATCAAAACCTTGAATTAAATAAAATAACAAAATCGAATCCTGATTTTTCTACATATTTAATTTAATTTAATACTTAATTAATGTTAATCTACATATTTAATATTTAATTTAATTTACCTCTGATCCAGAGGTGTAGATAAGTTTGTCAGCACTTGTGGCAATGGCAATTTTAGCCTCTTCCCCCTTAACAACTGCCGTGATGGATAACAAACAACTTAAATGCGTTTATCAAAATTGCACTCCAACAAATGTTTCATCCTAGGCCAAGTGTGACTTTTGCTCCCTTCCCCCCACTCTAGCTACGCCACTGCTCTGGACTCATCTCCATTTATATTTTTGGCTCAAAATCGAGACTGAAGCCCTGGGAAATCTGTTTTAAGTACTTCTTAGATGTGAAAGAAAATATTAAATTACTTAATGAGTAAAACTCCAACAAATAAATCGAATTGCATATAATACAGCCCGAATATACCGGTTTCACGTCCAGAAATCTTTATAAACAATAAGAAAAAAACAACTAAAACATACCAGGAAGAAAATTTTTATTTTAATTAATTATTTTTCTGTAGACAAGAGTTTCCAAATATCCTGTTATCATTTTATTTCGTTTACTCTATTAACTAAACGCTTTAGCCGAAGTTAATTTTTTATTATTATTATCTCTAAAAATACTTTTTGGCGAAAGGTTCTTTTTCTTTGAGCAAGTTCAAGGCAAAAATAAAACAACAAAAGTTTAAAAAACAAAAATATTTACCATTTTTATTTAGCTTTTATTTGATTTTGCACTGTGGTTTTTCTAACCACTGGTGGCAAGATGGCGTTGGTTTTATCAAGATGAACTTGAGTGTCCCCTCTTACCAGTTTAGTTAAAATACCAAGGACATAAAACAGAAGTATTTTTGGCATCCTGGACCGTCATAGCTCTATTCATATCCGAACACAGTGATTTTCTATGGTTGATAGCCAAAGACATCTAAAACTACAAAGAGAAGTTACACCCTCTTAAACTGCCCTCTTAAACTGTTTGGCACCATATATTTTACCTTATTTTTGCTGACTTTTACAAAAGTTTTTTCCTTCTTTTTTTTTAGACGGAGCCGGCTACTACCAAAACTGTATAAATGCTCTCTAATAAAAACTGAGTTGCCGATTTTTGTTCTATTTTTTTTTAGATATAAACGGTTATGAAGGTTTCTACTTATAGTAACTAGTACGTAAGTATGACGGCACTAGACCCTTAAGGTCCAAACCGGCAGTGTTGATATCCGTTTCGTGGCCCTTCAGCCAGGAAGTGCAATGGGGGGTTGTGGGCCAGTCATCCTGTGCTCTCACACACCCTTTCTGCTTACCTTCTGCAGATTTCTCCAGGTAAGCATTCAGAGCTGGGTCGACTCTGGCTGAGCTTACAGAGCCACACTACTGAACCTCGTCCCAAACCAAATAACTGGCCACGCCAGGGATCAAATCCGTGCCCCTTGGCCAAAGAATTCTCAACCCAACGCACGTCCACCTAGCCAGGACGGCATCTACTTATCCGGTTTCTACATATCCAGTTATAAAAATCAGATTTCATTTTCAGAGTTTTTGTATTTTAAGCTTGAGTTTATGAAAGTTGTCTTACTTATTAGGTTTTACCAACTTTTATCGTATCCGGACGCCAAAATATCCTTCAGTTTCTAAAAAAAACATTATAGTTACATTTCTTTATTATACATCTACAGAAATATAGTAATTTTGAGTTCGTATCCAGGGCAGGGGGGGGGGGGGGAGGTTAAAATTTTCTAACATAATAATCATTTTTAAACTAAGTTTTAGATAATTTGGTTTGATGACATTTAAAACATGTAAACTGCTTATGCTTCTCAAGCCAATTCCCATGAAATTAAATATTGTGACTCAGAAACTTTTTGTTACTTTACTGGTTGTCATTTTTCAAGAAAGAACCAATTCTTTTTTAAAATAGCGGAGTTATCTGTCTCTCCAGAAATTGTTCTTTCTCTTTCCGTCTGTGTTTGCGCTCAGTATTCGATGTAAACTGTAGTGTCTTCTTTTTTCAAACATTACACACATTTGATACGGCGCACACTGACCTTGGGAATATACGTCTAAACCTTCGTTTAGTTGCTAGTGGTAGGACAAAAAAAAAACAACAAGTTTTTCCATAGGCTTCTCGTAATCTGCACATCGGAATCGCGCGTGCGCGAAGGCGGAGTATGAATCTTGTGAGATTTTAAATCTGTTTCAGTTTTTTTTTTTTTAATGGAGAGTATAAGCCTTTGTCGATACTGCATATTCTGTCTACTCTGCTCAGTATTAGATTTTGAAGTAGTTCATCAAAAGCCGAGGCTATTTGTCTCCCTTTTTCATAAAGGGAGTATCTTAGGGGAGCTGCAGTATCTGCTGCAGAAAGAAAGAACTCTAGCCCATAATACCGTAAATTTAAAAACCTATTTTTTAAAGAAATTTACTAAGTGAGGAAGAATCGCCATCTGAAGATGATTCAGGAATAGTAACTGCTATTTCGATTAATCTTAAATGTAAAAGTTTATTGCAAAAATAAATTTGTGTTAATTTAGAAAAATAGCCGGGAACCTTACTTACAAATGGAGTCAGATCAAAATGAAATCTACACCGTTGGAACCATCACATCCAAAAACCCCATATTGAAAATTACAGCCCCCTATCCTGAACGACAAGGAAAATCCCTTTTCGCAAAGGAGCAATGGTGTCTTCTTTTTCATTTTATTTTCTCATACCTTTCTGTCACCGCTAGTGGGGCCCTGAAACATGATTGAGAAATATTTAAAGGCTCAATGGATAGGAAATTGCTGTATCTAGTATGTTTTAGTAGTTTTTTGTTTATCCTTTGAGCTTAATAATTTCTTTCATACTTTGTTTAGGCTGTTGAAACAACTTAAATCTTAATCATAATTTAATAAAAGACACAATGTTCAACGATTTTTTGTACACCTGTCTCACAAGAGCCACTAAAAAATTCCCCAATTGACAGGCTTTCATGATAATTGAAGGTAACAAATTTTTCTAACAACAAAACAGAGTATTTTTCAAGTTTTTTTTTTTTTTTTTTTTTTTTAAAAAACGCCAGCGAAAATACAATGAATGTTTCCAAACCGGCTGATGGGTCGTTAATCTATGAAGTTAATCTAATCGATAAATGTACCAAACATCCTTTTTTAAAGTTTAGTTTTTGAAATGAAATTTTCTTTCGCATGGAGTCTCAACTGTATTCACAAGCGTAAGAGAAACTTAGATGACTGCCGGGGATTTGATGCCATTTTCTTTCGCAATTGACAGCTTTTTAAGATTGATTTTTAAGAAAGCTTTTAAGATTGATTACATTCAAGCAGGTACACCAAGACTTCTTCGAGTCGAGGGGAGGCAAATATTCAACTTGTGCAAATTTTTGCCAAAAAGATATATATAAACAGCCCCGTCTTAATTGGTGCAATAAAATCCATAAGGATTCTTAACCCTAGGCAGCTTATATACAAACAGGTGGTGCCATTAAATGAATATGTAGGGAGGGGGCAAATTTTTCAAAATCTGGGGGATGGGGTTTGTTTTTATTGACTTACAAAAAAGTATTTATCACTGAAAATACAAAAAAAAGGTGTTTTCCAAGATGAAGGGGAAAGGGCAATTTCCCCCTGTCACCGAATTGATGTGCCTGTAAAAAAATTGTGGAGAGTAAATTTCGTCTTTTCTTAAATTTTGTATCAGACGATTAGAAGAGATCTCGTTTTTTCTCTTTTTCATATCAATTTCCTTATTAGTAAAAATGTGGCCGATTAAAAGAAGCAACGCCTTCCTATTCTTCTGAGCCAATAGCCGTTCAGAATCTATAACGGGTATTACCTAAAAACTTGAATAAGAAAACAGAAGGGTGTTCAGCTTAGCTTTATTAGTCCCACTCCCCTTATTTATGGTACTGTCAAAAAATGGAGGATTCTTGTTCGGTTATCTGGCAATTAAAACATACCATTAAGCCAATTAAGACGTTCTTAACTCGGTCTTTAAGTTCGGCGGGCCCAATCTTTAAGTTTGACTGTATCTATTCTCCTCTATAACAATTGGTTTCTAAGTATTTTAGTGGGTAGTATTTTTTGGTGGGTAGACTACGAAATGTATATGTTCTTTCTTACTTGGGAAATAGTTAAAGATTGACCAACGGCACTTTTCTCTGGAGCTATCAACTGCGTTACATAAAAGAAGATTAGATGTTTTCATTCAAATGAGCACTCTCCCGATATTCTATCGCAACTTGGCTATTACGACAACCCCTCGGGAAACACAACAAAAAAAGGAGACATCAGAGCAACCGATAGGAAAATCTGACTTTCTATGACGTTCAAAGGGGGAGGGAGTTCAAACCTCGAGTTAATGGGCATTTTTAAATTGAACTTGGCAGAATTTTTGAGAAGTTCCAGGATTTTTTTTAATTCGTAAACATTTCTACTTGTAATTTGAAATTACTGTTCAGTTGAATTTTAATAGAAATCGCCGTTTCCCAGTCGTGTCAAACGGGGGGGGGAGGAGATGTGATTCCTCGATTTCTTTTTAGATTCCTCCCTCCCCTAGAGTATTTTAAATTGGATTTTGCTGCATTTTTGAAGAGTTTCACGCTTTTTTTTAAATTCACAATCATTTCTTCTCGTAATCCCAAATTATTGTTCTGTTGAATTTCAATAGAAATTACTATCCCTCAATGGCATCCGTTGGGGGAGGGGAGGCCTTTACCTCGTTAGATTCTTTGCCCCTCTAGATTTTGACAAATATCTTATATTAGATATTTTCATTGAATAATTTTTTTTGGGTATTTTTAGTAAAAAAAAATGACAGAATTGATCCTCCTAGATACCGAAAAATTCATTTTGTCCATTAAGTCTCGTGAATTGACACCACTGCTACTTACTAAACAGTGTTAATTTGGAGAGATTCACCACTAACAGTTTCTTTTGAAAAAAAAATCGAGTTGACTGACTCTACTAGGCCGTGATTGACTGACTCTACTAGGCCGTGATTGACTGACTCTACTAGGCTACAGCAACTGCTGCATTTATGATTCATCTAATAAGATCATTATAATTTTGAGTCACCATAAAGAGTTAAATTCGAAGCATGTGCGGCTGAATGTTATTTTTTTTTTAATTATAGATTGTCCCTGGACTAAAAGGTTTTTGCAATTTTTTAACCTGAAATATAAAGTAGACATGCATTAATACCTAGATTTTTTTTTGCCCCTCTAGATTTTTGACAAGTATTTTATATAAGATATTTTCATTGGAAAATCTCTTTCTGTTATGTTCAGTGAATTGATCCCTCCCCTCCAGACACAAAAAATACATTTTGTTCCCCCTTAAGTTTCATGAATTAACGTCACTACTACATCCTAAATAGTGTTAATTTGGATGTTTTCCACAGAAATTGCATGCAGATTGATCTGGATACCCGGCTAACTGACTGTATTTCAAACAGTAGGCTGTACGAAACGTGTGGTTCAATCCCGCTTTCTATGGCTATAATGGGAGAAAGATTGAGATGGCTAGGACACGTTCTGCGGATGAAGGATGACAGATTGCGGAAGATTGTCCTTTTCGGCCAACCGACTTCGGCTAAACGGAAAGCAGGTCGTCTGCGGTTAGGGTGGGAGGATGTCATAAAGAAATATTTAAAGGAAACTTTCTGAAAGGGTGTAAAGAGGGAAGCTTTGAATAGATTGGGATGGAGGAGGAGCGTGCGCAGCTTTGTTGGCCTTAGGCGGCTTAGTGCTACGGTGAGTTGTTAGTTGTAGCAGTAGTAGTTAATTTGGAGGTATTTACCACTAAAAGTTTCTTTAAAAACGTTTTTTTCGAGTTTGGCTACTATAAGCCATTGTTGGCTCTTTACTAGACATGTATTATAACTAGGCATGTATTAATAAAGGTTGTTCAAAAAGAGGTAAAAAGAATTCACATACACTTTTCCCCTCATTCCAACCAGAGCCGTCCAAGGAGCCGAGTTATTGCTTCTCCAGCTACATTACGGAAAAATACAATCACTTTCTACCTATTTGCTTTTCATAAATATTCGTGTTCCTTAAAGGAATATTTTACAACCTAATAGAAGACTCCTTTTCCAGGTCATAAATGGCAATGATAAAGGATATCAACAGACGAGTTATGATCTGCCAAGTTCAAGCTCTGATAAACCAATGCCTCATGCCAAGAAATTAGAAGGTTACGAAAACTCATCTGATTATATTGATAAGAAATATAAAAGAGATGATAAAGTGCAAAATGAAGATTATAACGAAGGCAGAAATGTTTATCAAAATGCTACGAATGGAGGATCGATGAATTCAACTGAAGAGATGAGAAAGAAAAGAGAAGATAATGGAAGTGATGAAATACTAGAAATAGGAAGCAATGAACAATCTGATTTAAAGTTGGATGAAAAAAGGAATGTTAGAAGCAGCGAAAAAGAAGAAAAGCATGGACAGAAGACAGAGATGATAAGTAAAACTAACCGAGAAAACGAAACACTATTAGAAGAAAAAGAAAAGGGCAGGGATTAAGTCAAATAGAAAATAATAGATGGATATGATTATACTATTTAATATTCTTATTGGTATATTGTAATATTAGAATTATTATATTTGATTTTATTTTGAACTATATTTTGAAAAAAAGAAGCAAATTAGGAACAAATTAGGGGAAGCTTTACAACTGGAATAATTAAAATAGAACGAAAATATAATACCGAGTAAAACTTTTAATTAAGGCAGTGAAAAAAATTAAGAAAAAATGAAATAATTATCAATGTAATAAGTGGAAAGCAAAGGAAGTGGAAATGCTATATTATGAAATATAGAAACGTTTTAATATATACCATTAAATGTCATAAATAAAATGTAGTACAAGGAAAGGTAGTGTAGGCAAGAAATTGTTTCAAGAAAACATTAATTATGAGCTTGAACGAGGACTATGCTAAAATTTTGCTTTAACGACATCAAGAAGAATCAATAAAAAACACATAGATATAAGAATTAGTTTTCAGATGAGTCCTTAGAAAGGTTTCTATGATGTCCCAGCTATCTGTTACCGCCCGGGAAGAAAAAAGGGCACATGAGTACTTCCCAAGCTATTTTTTTCAACTTTTAAGATGGACGGCTTGGCATACTTCCGACACGCTTGGCACGCACCACCTGGCGTACGTCATCTATAAAAATGGGCGTTCCCTCGGTGAAACTAAAGAAAAAAAAAGAGAGGCTTCTCCTTTGCTTCGATGTTAAAACTACCATTTAATTCCATTGGTTTATTTTTTTGGTATATTTTTGCAATCCAGTAACTTTTCCCTTAAGTATGTGTTAGAGAAGGGAGAGACGAATAACCGTGCCTATTAACAAATTGCTCCATTTACGCATTATTACTATGTAAAATGATGAACCCGTAAAAGGGCGACAATTTTGATCGGTTCTTTTGTCAAAAATTTAGGCAAATAAAACGAAAGACAAGTTTTGAGTCCGAAAATTTATTTAAAATGAACTCTTTATTTATCTGTGGCTAGACAGTAAACGAAAGTACGAATCGTGTTTTTTTTTTTTTTTTTTTTTTTTTTTGATATCCCCAAACCCTAGAATTGAGAATCTAGATTGCTCAATGAAAAGACATATGTTCATTTCTCACTATTTCGCGCTAGATTGACATTGCGTAGTTTTCAAGCTGCGAAGTTAATGATTCGTAGAAGCCAGCTGTTCCACGATTTTGTTGGAAGAAATCCCGGAAAAACGAAATTATTGCTCGTTCAAAGTTCGAGGTCCACTTGTTCAGGGTGTCGACTATGAAATTGGATTTAAAGATGATGTAAAATGAGCACTGAAAGCAAGGTTCCTGTCAGGAGTTTTGTTCGGGTGGGGGGAGGTAAAAAAAACAACTAATCAAAAGTTTGTTAATACATATGTGTGGTCTTTTTAAAAATCAGACAAAAAAAATTGGGGGAAGGGGAGTTCAAAACCGGTACAAAACCTCCCAAACCACCCTGAATAAGGCCTTACGTAAAGAGTTAAAGCCAATAGACCAGCCACCATGAGTGTTTATCAAAACTGCAAAGATATAAGAAAATTATATAAAACAGACATGGTAGGTTCCCGTTAAGACCCATTCACAATAAGATTTAACTGATACCTAGAATTAGCTAGCACTAAATTGAGCCGATCAGATTTTTTGTATAATTTTCTGATTGGTTAAAAAACTCCATGAAAATTCGAATTGGGTCGAATTAGCGCTAGCTAAATCTTGGCATTAATAAAATCTCATTATGAAAGTCTTTTCAACCAGGCACAATTTCAGCTTATTTTTCTTCATTTCGAAAAAGTCATTCCAAGGAACTTTTTGAGGGACTAAAGGGAGTTACTTTTCTGTTTCTAGAACTGTATCTTATTGTCTAAACTGAATGTTGAATTGTGAGTCTTTCGGAGGGAGGGGGGGGGTATCTTCCTCTATTCCTAATATTTTGAAGTTTCCACGTCAAAACAATAATTCTGCCATCATTTAACAGCTGAGATTCGGTTTTATCCACCTACCAAACATAAAATTTCTTTGCATGAATTTCAGATTGTAAAATACGTTAAAAATATGCGAAATTCCGAAAATGTTCCTATTTTTTGGCAACTTCAGATTATTCTGGAAAAAAGTCTAAATAATATTATAATTCTGGGTTGTTGAATGGATAGATCTAGCTAACGATTCCAGATACAAGTATCTTCTCCTTTTGGTGCAAGTTCTTGCTATAAGAGTGTCAGAAAATGTTATGTTTCACAGAAAACATAAACTCAGACGTCCAAAATCAAAACTTGTTAAGTACATGTTATACAGAAATGATGGATGTGACATATCTTACTGAAACATGAGTCATGCGATGATTTCTAATCAACGCAATAAGAGGACCCAAAGCGGGATTGCATTACCCAAATATTAATTGCATTACCCAAATATTAATTGCATTACCCAAATATTAATTGCATTACCCAAATATTAATTGCGTTACCCAAATATTAATTGCATTAACCCAAATAAATAAAAAATAGAGATTACTCTCCTATGCTTTGTGTTAAAAAGTGTGCTTGAATTCGAAACCCCTATGCCTTCCCAAGGCCAGAACAAAATTTGCACTTTACTGAAAAAAATATAAATGTTTTTACTTTTATAACTTTAATAAATCAAATAATATTAACCTTTTGATTATTAAATATCAGTATACGTATATTAAACTGACAATGCACATTCATTTGTATTTTTTTCAGTAAAGTGCAAATTTTGTTCTGGCCTTGGAAAGAAATAGGGGTTCTGAGCCCAACTTATGTTAATTTCTGCTCGTTTTGAGTTTGACTCGGTTATTTATTGTAATTTCTGTTCGTTTTGGGTTTCATTTATTTATCGATGCTGATTTGTGGTAGTTTCACGCTTGGTAGATTATTTGATTTTATTTTTGCTCATTTTTTGTTTAATGGAGTTCTTTACTTTTCTTTGAAAAACTTTTTTGTGGAAAGTTTTTTTTAATTAATTTCTGTTCGTTTCATATTGACATAGTCTTTTCAGGGAAAAAGAAAATAATACTTTAAACCTTTTCGCTTTTTTAAGACTTTATAGTTTGGTCTGCTATTTGCATGCTGGAGAAAACATTGTCAGCAATTTTTAACAACGTACACCCTTTTAAAAATCTGGACACAAATAGTAGTGTTTAATTTAGTTTCATACCTCCTCTAGTTGACCTGAAATGGATAACTTGATACCATTCGCAAAAAAATCTGTTTACTTTCTTTGATAGCTTGGATACACTTACGCTATTTTGATTTGGTTAAATTTTAAGAGCAGAAGTAGCCCCGAAAGTTTGAACATACTACCCTCAGTCGTTCTTGGGATACTTCCGAGATGCCTTATTGAGAATGAGCATTAACACAGTGCATTTTTTTTAATCTTAAGGCAACTTTTAGTTTTTAAACATAATAGGCAAATGGGAGGGGATTAGCTGCCCTCCAATCACTTTCGACTATTAAAAAGGGCATCAGTCCTTTCTATTTTCAATCAAATAAGCCCTTTTCGAAGTTCCCACGATACGAAGAGCCCTGGTCTAAACAAAAACAACAACAAAAATAATACATTATACCCACATCGATCTTTAATATAAAAATGTCAAGTCTTCCAATCACTTTCGACTATTAAAAAGGGCATTAGGCCTTTCGATTTCCAATTGAATGAGCCCTTTTTGAAACAACGGCAACGCTTTCTATAAACACCTTATATGCCCCCAGGGCATAAATTACAACCCTTACCCTAAGGGCTTTTAGGGTGGTTGTCATCCTCTAAGACCTAATTTCCAGAACTTTCAACTAAGTTAAAAAAAATGGCTATCACAAAATTTTGATTGGATGTGTTTGGGGAAATGGTGGGCGTGAGAGGGGCGTTAGTCGCTCTCGAATTACTTTCAACTATCAAAAATGGCACTAGCCTTTTCAATTTCCAATCAAATGAGCTCTTTTGAAGTTTCTACGACACTATTTTCAATAAAAACCTTATATGCCCCCAGGCCATAACTTACAACCCTTGCCCTGAGGGCTGGGGGGGTCATTCTCAAAAGACCTAATTTACAGAACAATCTACTACGTTGAACAAAATAGCTATCTGAAAATTTTGATTGGATGTGTTTGGAGGAATGGTGGGCGTGAGAGATGGGTTAGTTACCCTCCAATCATTTTCAACTATTAAAAAGGGCACTAGCCCTCTCAATTTCCAATTGAATGAGCCCTTTTGAAGTTTTACGACAACTCTGTCTATAAAAACCTTATATGCCCCCAGGGAATAACTTACAACCTTTACCCTGGGGGCTCTGGGGGGTTTGTCATCCTTAAATACATAATTATTTGAAAAAAACTACGTTTTCTAAAGAGTTAAAGAGGCTGAGTTACAAGGTCGAACCTTAAAACGTACAGGGATTAGGAGGCACAGTTGGGGGGCTGCCGCCCCCCAAACCCCCCGCTTTCGC